>JAQFYM010002107.1:0-26048 GCA_034694785.1 Agrenia bidenticulata | reverse complement strand
GTTGAGTTGATTGTTGAAAAAAGTTATATTTATTTAAGTGATTGACCATGATCATCAACAATGGACAAGCTGTTAAGCAAGTAACAAAGTGAAAGGATTGTCTTGGGCGTGGTCGATTTGACTCTTTGTTGCATTACGAGTTGTAGTACTATTTTCCCATAATGATATTAACCTGATTTATTCCCGTTCTGTGTGCACGATCCTCATCTAAAAATTTTATCGTAAATATCGTAAATAAATTTAATGTTCTTAAAACTATAAATTAATAGTTTGCATTTCCAATTAAGTTCAACTTTTCATCATTCCAAAGTAGGAAAACACTAGTAACAATGAAAAACTCTTCTGTCCAAGTTGCAAACATTAGTTCTTCTCTTATTTATTTTTGTTACTCATGTGTTTATTAAGATCGATTTTCAAATTTTAACTTGATTTTTAGCCCGTTCGTTAGGGCTTATTTAGTATTAATATTGAGTCAAATTCAATTAAGGTTACTCTTCATAATAAGTCTATTGCAACAATGAGCAGAGGTTTCAGTAACAATGCCAAGTCAAAAGATTCGATCGGAGACAAGATGGCCTTGGGAAAATCTGGTTTTCGGGATAGTTCGTTGGTTCTTATTAGTAACAAGGCATTTCAATACTTTAAGTCTTCTGTATTAAAATTTTTCCATTTTTGTCACAGTGTCAAATTTTTTTTGAAGAGAATCAACTAAAATTTTATTTTATTTGAATTAATTTTGATCGATCTTTAGGTTTCTAAACTAAATTGTGTAGGGTATTTTTCTCACAACAACAACTACTTGGATATATTACAAGCCTGGCAATTGAGGTAATGTTTATTTACTACTTATTTCATTTAGTAACATAAGCTTAATTGAATGATATATGCACAATCTATAAATCTGATATGAGACGAAAATATTACGTTCAAGAAATTAAATAAATTTTCCATTCTAACGTTACGTGTACATTTTAATTTTCCGAACAATAAGATACACCCTAAAGACAATAACTCAATTGGCTTGTTTAAATAAATCAAATAGTAACAAAAACAAGAAAAACCAAAAACAGAAAAACAATTTCTCATCCATGTTCCAATTAGATTTTATTTTACAGAATAAACTCCTGTTTAAAATGTTGAATGGTTTCGTTTCAATTAGCACCTCAATCACAATATGACCGCCAATACATCTGGGCCCAATCAATTCATCGGGTCAATGGCCCTCGTGGTTAAAGACTACGACGAAGCCATCGATTTCTACAAGAACAAATTGGACTTCGATCTAATCCATGACGAAGTTCTGAGCCCTAAAAAACGCTGGGTACTTGTCCGACCTCCATCAAACAATCCAAGCCCTTCGACATCTTGCTGTCTTCTTTTAGCTAAGGCCGATGGAGATTCGCAGGAAGTGACAATTGGAAATCAGACTGGTGGCCGAGTTTTCTTGTTCCTACATACGGATGACTTCAGGAGGGACTTTAATAAGTATAAGGACAGGGGGGTCAAGTTCATAAGAGAACCTACGGAGCAGTCGTATGGAACTGTGGCGGTTTTTGAAGACCTGTATGGGAACAAATGGGACCTTGTCCAGATGAAGAACTTTGGGATACAATAATTTGTATGACTAGTACTAGTACATTAAAAGTAAATCTAAGCTCTATTATTTACAAAGCTCTATATAATTATGCACTTACAGGGTATGTTTGAATTTAAGCTGTGCATGAGCACAGCCAAGTCTTGCCGATTTTCTCAAAACAACATGGATACAAATAAATGTACCCTCAAGATTTCATGGTTTGTGAAAGAAGTTGTGTAGGAAGATGACATTAGGCTCGTTATATTTTTAGCGAGCTCTGAGTTGGTTTATTAAAGAGAGTAAAATACCCATTTGATCAGTGGATTTTTTCAGTAGGCAGGCTACATAAAATGGTCCTGAGAATCGATACAGCTATTATTTTATCCGCACGAGTTGATCCCTGGGATTTTATTAGGATGTTTGAGGCATCTCTCATCTGAAATTGTACAGAATCACGTTTTCCCGTTCTCGTCGGCTCACATAAATGGTCTTTAGAGAAGAGTGGCTCGAATAATTTCTCGTTTCGGGGGCATTTATGTTCTACTTTATTTGCAATTATTTTGACATTCTGAAAATAAAATGGAACAAAACTATCGCTTTTTCGAAGACCCAATTCCGAGAAACTAACCTAACAAGGTGGGTCAATCAAAGTCTCGTACGGCCTTTTATATTAAATGACAACGAGCTCGGTTCCCATTCTAGGTATTTACTCGGAATGTGAGCATTTAACGTTGAAATTGCAAATACATCGTGTTCCTTTCCATGCCAAATTATTAAGTTTCGAAACATGAAAACCATATTACTAACCCAACAGTAATGTATATATTTTTCACAGCAATCACAACCATTGAATACATTTTATTTGAATCCCTGTCAATTAAATACCCTTTTGATACCCCGTATCCAGCTTCGGAACAACAGTTCAACACAGATAATTTCTTATATTTGATCTATTGAATATACATAGTTAATAGTGCAGTACATCAAATTCTTGCAGTACAATAAATAAAGGTACGGATAATTCGATATTTTATATGCTTCCATAAATGACTTTTCTTGAAAGAAAAGAGTGTCGAAAATCATTCAATATAACTCATGGCAATTAGAATTCCCTTAATTTGAAATTTAAAATAATTTCTTTAGTATTAAATACAATTTAAACCATTTACTGACATAAAATACTGGATAAGTAGCCAGAATTGTTGACCTTAGTTACGACAGAGATTTGTTTAATAAAACTTGTTCAAGTTTTATTTGAAGAATAATTAATCTAAATAGACAATACAAATTACTCTGATTGATAGAATACAGATTTCCTAACCGGTTTCTCATTACTGACCATTAATCACATGGATTGAACATTTTACCTTGACCGACCGAAATCCAATGCAATCTCATTTCCTGGAGGTAAGCGCTTCGAGTTTCCTTCCTGCTAAATAACTTAGCCAAGTCTTATGGTTATACAAAGAGCAGATCTAGAGATAGTAATACTTGTAACAATAACTTTAAATTATTGATAAACCTTTTTATAATTATATTACATCATATCTGGTCTCTACAGATAAAAGAGACTACTAATTCGTTTAAGCTTAAATCTTCACAGAATAAAACTTTCTCGAGGAAAAATAATAATAAATGTATAATATACTTTCTTAACGTGTGCAGCACCTTTGACGTTCTAAGTTCTAAGAAAAATCACATTGATCCCACAGTATCTTAGGAAAGAGTTACTAATGGCCAGAGTTTGGAGATAACCCCTTGTTGAGAAGAACGAAGTGATAACAAAATACGATTGGACAGGATATTATTTTTATGCACCCTTACTCGTGACATATATACGAAACTAAAATTTTATATGAAAGTGTTAGTACTTTCTGAATTGATATCCACATTGTTGTACAACTTCTGAGGTGTGGGTAGATATGTTGTGGACAGTCGATGTCCCATTCCTAATGGTCCAGCCGATCCATTGTTCAAAGAGCTGTGGAGTGTAGTCATGGTTGTGGCTTCACTGGCTGAAGACTCCCTTTTTCGGAAACTGTGAGTTGCAGGTGGGTTGAACAATCTAATGACAATTCACAACAAACTGATTAAACTCGGCAAAAGTAATTCAGAAAGTAATTGAAAATAAAACTACTAGCTCTACCAACTATAAAAATAAAAATACATGCGTTTCTAGAATAAACTGTTTTATCTAAAAGGTGCACGCTCATTTTTCCCAATACTCTCAGCTAAGACGAACTTAGGAAGAAAACTTAATATGCAGTATCTATGTACTTAAAAAAAACCTCTCATATACTTTCGAACCCTACTAACCCACAACGCAAGAGTTTTCTATATGAACAAGATTCAGATTGACAAGTAAAAATGGGAAATTAGCTTTGAAATTGAATTGATTTTAACCTAATGAAATTGAAAGGAAAGGTATCATGTAATTAGTCCCGGCTGTTAATCAGATTACGCAGTTTCGAGCCTACGATGAGCAATCAATGAGGCACAGGGTTGTGAGTCTTCTTAAGAATCTACACTATAAACCCCTTTCCAGTGGGTACAGTAAGCTAATTAACCCCGCCCCGCCTGCTTGTGCCTCTTTGTGTTAATTAAAGATATTTTGAGAATACCGAATACTTTCTGTTCTGGAACGTGGAGACCAGTCTCTCATCTGGTGCATTTGACTCCGTCTATCCAAGTAGCAGCAATTGAATCCAGGTCCCATAGTTCTCAGTCGATTCCACCGGTGACGTAGGGCCATTCGAACTTCCCCATTCAGAAAGCAGTACAGGAGTGCGACGAGAAATCCCTGGAAAGTAGGTCGGACATCAAAACTCAATTATAAATCCCCTCAGGGCAAACGAACAAATACGATGGTATGAATGTATTGGGGTATTTTTCAATTCTCAAGATTTTCCGAGTCATCTCCTTAAAATAGGTGATAACGAAGGCACCCGTAAGGTCGTACTTCATTTAGCATCAGTAATTTTGCCTCATTTCAACTCTGATATTCAATGAGGACTTGAGGATTGGGGTGGGCGTCCTTTCTGGAGGAATTTCTTTGTAAAAAATATTTCAAGACTCTTGAGGACTTACTTGAGTTGAAATTAGTAAAGCTCTGATAAATTCATATATCGGTTCTCTACTCCCAGATAGTACGAGTAGGTACGTGATCCCCAACAGCGGCATCAGGACTAGAAGTGCCTTGGCTGCTTTCACCGACTGCTGAGTTTCAGGATTCGTAGCTGATCGAAGCTTCGTTATCAAAACCTTGGGAGAAAATACGAATTTGTATTCAAGTAAGTTATGAAGCGAACAAAACTACAGCGGACTACAAACTACTTAATTAGATTTCTTTACAAATCTAATCCATACTTTTTCACAAGTCGTAATGAATATATATGATTTTTTTATTACACCAGTACAAAAAAATAGTATCCTATCTACAATAGCTGATTGATGCTTCTTAAGAGATTGCTGACATATTAAAACGGTAACACGACCTAAAAAACGGATTTGGCTAGTTTTCCATATCCATCGCAAATTTCATCGAATCTCCACAACCCACACACACTGACTGACACATAAACCATAAGAACCTACTTAAATCCATCCGCTTTCCCTCGCAAGGCCGAAAAAGAACACGAAACCGTATTTATCATTGTCAGACCCCTTCAGCATTGCCATCGCCATGTCATAACTTGTCATTGTCATTTCCAAGCACTTGGAAATGACATGACACGGTTATATGGAAAATGTTCTAAAGAGTGCCCGTATTTTGACAACATCAGTTTTTGCGCAAGAAGCTTTTGTCCCCCAGACCGGCATGCTTGAGGACATAAGCCGTAACTTATTTTACATAGCAGCAGCTACCAGGGACAACCCTGGCCTTTAGAAAAGCACTTGAGATTTGAAATGTGCACAACTTACCCACATAACCTGAAGAAGGAAAAGTATATTGGCTATCAAGATGAGGATAGCTGGGGACTTGTAGATCCAGTCGTAGTAGCTTAGAGCGAGCCAAAGGCACGTTGACACATCAACCTCCGGATTTGCTGACTAAAATATGTAAATATGGGGGACAGCCCATTCTATTATCTGTATTATGAGCTCTCCAAACTTTTTATTCATGTCACGACCATCTCCACCACAATAGGTCAATATAATATTGCATATCACCCCGGTTGGGCCTCAAACGAAGTTTTTAATAGATAAAAATTATGGACATCTATAACGTTATTGGATCTATTTTAAGTTCCACACACACTAACAATAATACAATAATGGTGGATCTGATCTACGCACTGCTTTCATTGCAATAATTTTTTGTACTTTAGCGATGCATGGATGCAGAGAAATCTGGAGAGTATTCTAAGCAGTTATTGACAACTGTAATTGAACTATGTGATATTAAATTATTTTTCAATTATTTCAGTATGGATTATTTTTCCTTTAAGAGTGGTGAACTTGCTCCTTTGTTTTCATCATATTTTAGTGTTTTATTTCGAGTCTACTAGGAAAACTTTGTTTAGTTGAAATTACCTCGGACTAAAAGTTCATGGAATTTATTGAGGATTTAGAAATCTAATGGAATTGTTATTTGTGAGCTATACAATCATTCATCGTTTAGCCTTATATGCCCTAGAGAAAACGTATATATCGGATTGATTTCAGGCTCTAAGGGGCAGGTTGGGAAATGGAATTTTAATTGTTATCGTCTTATGTAAGTGTAGGCCCAGATTGAACTTGTATGTAAACAACATGAATGTATTACTAGGTATTTCCAATTGTTTTTAAACCTGTAAATCAATAAATTTCCTATTTTGTGAGAAAGGCTTATTCAAATTTCAAATGTCATAACGCAATATTTATTTCCCTGCATTAATGCTGACGGTACTAAGCATATAACTGAAAATAACTGTAATGCATACATTCGTTATTATGACTTACAATCAAATTTTGAATTTGATTACCTGAGTATCTGCTGAATTTGGCTGTGTCATCCATTTGACAAGGGCCCAGCCAACTACGACTGTTAATGGGAGTCCCCAACCAATGGCAAGGTAGACTCTTAATTTTATATTCTCAGCAACGAATGTTTGTACAACCAGTACGTACAGGTACAGCCCTGTATAAAAATCATGAAGATATCAAATATTCGCTTTTCTTGGAAACATATTCTGCTGGGAAATCAGATCAGAATAAAAATGTTATCTATTTATGAGAAGATATATTCTTACCTTCAACAAACATCCAAAAGAAATTTGTCAAGTGAAAGTAGTGGAGCAGAATGAATGTAACACAGGAGACGTGATTCCCTGGACTTTGCCCAGCGACCGGTTGTACCTGCAACTTTTTCATAAAACAAAAACAAAAAATCCATTCAAAATCATTTCAAATATAACCCAACATTCCAGCCCAAAAAATCTTGAGAAAATGAAGCAACATAATATCAACAAACACACATTGTTCAAAATCTTTGTAAAACATACATCAAATAATGATTTACAAAGTTGAGCATCTATATCATGTACATATTTCTGTCAAACGAAATACTGGAAATACTAAAAAAAACACAATCCTTCAGAACAAAGTAAAAGTTTATTATTTGAGACAAAAAAAAGTTCAAAGCACATATCTCAAAGTTTCTATCCCCAAATCCTGGATCACAAAGCCCAAATCCATGGAACAAATTTCCATTAGCCAAGAAGGATAAGCAAACACCCCCAAGAATTTGTTGTTTCTCATCCTTAATTTTACTCAAGAGAGGAAAGCCACACCCAAGCCCGTCACAAGGGGATTGTTGATTTATCAAGGCAGAATTGAAGTACCACTTTCTTTCACCTACAAACGGTCGGGGGAAAGCCACTCCAGCAAACAACAACAATGGGAACACCCTCCAGTAAACTCAACATACCTGCACGTCTGGAGCGCTGGAAAAAGTTGTTGAACTAGTGATAATCCAGAGAGTATCAGCTAGAATGTATGTGATGATTAAATGTGTGTGTATCGTATTCCTCAGACATCTCAGTTCCCTACACAAATGATAAAAACAAACACTTTATCAAATACTTTCCCCCACAGCTCAACAGCACAAGGACCACCACCACCACTACTTCCCAAAGTGTCTTTCCACTTCCAAGACAGAGAAATAAATCCCTCTTTTATCCCCGTCTTTCTCCCATTATTATTTCCAAGAGATCCTCCATCTCATATTGTCATAGTATATTCTGACGAGGAGAGAGAGCTTACTAAATCCATAGATCAATCATCCTTGTTGATATAGGAAATGAGCATTTCTTGTCCAATAGATTTTTATTCCGGGCGAGGAAACAGAAGGAAGTCTTGGTTTACATTGTTCGAGCCCGAGGTGGTAGATAAGTCAAAAGTCTGTTGCTGGAACTAGGGAATCCCAAGCTGAACTCCTATGGGAGACTATTATAATATATTTCCTGTTGGACAAATATCATTCACGCCATGGAAAAGTTCAAACTGCAAATCTGAAATCCTTAGATTCAGAAACTTATTTTCGTAGTTTGGATTAGTGTGAAAAAAGAATAGCAACTATTTGGCCTCCAACCAACAAGGGTTCTCTATAATCTTGATAAAATAAGGGAATCCTCTCATTAAGTAGGATTATTGAATCTAAAAGGGCTGAAAAGCGAAAATGGTTGAGTTAGAGATTTCTACAATTGATCCTAAGAAATCATTTAAGACTCAGAAAGAAGTACAATCTACACCATACGATTCTCCTAAATTAGAAATCATTGAATCAAAGGAAAGCTTAAGAAACGAGAAACTAGATACCCTACTGCCTACTAGATACAACTCGTTACTATTTCTGCTCCACATGTTTCCAGCTTCGTATTTACAGTTGTAAGCAAAGAAATTAGTTTGGCTCATGTCTTTGATTTCGAGTTTGAAAGGGTGATCAATCATCAAAATATAACCAAGCCAAGACTCAACCTCGTTAACCAAGTATTGATACTTTGTTTCTATACAGAGACTACAAGGTTCACAGTTTGTGACTAGGGTATTAAAGATTTACTCAAGATTCCACAACTAGTTTAGACGGCTGTAAGAGAGCATTTTTTATTCGGGTTGTGGGAAACATTAACGGATTAGAGGTCTTTAAGCATAATTTGGATTTTTTAAAGGGATTGTGAAACAATGTATCATTTCCAATTCATGAGTTTTCTCCCACAGCGAATTAGAATCCCATCCTTGGAGATAACATTGACCGATGGCCCCACGGACTAGACATTAGTTACAACTATTCAGCCATCATTATGCCTTACGTTTACGTTTATATTTCTGCAATGCTATGAAAACAGGAAGGGGAGAGTAAGATCTAGTGGATTGACAATACTTACTTGAAAGCGAGGAAGATGACCATAGCCATCATAAGTGCTGCGAGGGACAAGCAGTATCCAACGAAGTAGACCCCGGTGGTGATAGCCAGGAGATTGTTGTCATCCGTCTCTGGATTTACGGGCTTGCAGTAGTCGTAATTTGTTGTGTTCCATATGCCCCCCTCATCGCAAAATCGTGTGGCGTTATCTAGACAAAAATGTTACAAATGTTAATAAGTTCATCTATGTAACTGTGCCCATATTTTGAAAGTTGAAGGAATCTGCATATGACGTATAGCATATGGCATGAGCACTAATGATCGTAATTACATTTGCGCAATTTTTAAGGTCACGGCGAGCCCCAAAATAATGTCATGTCAATTTCTGATACTAACATAAAGGGATAAAACACTAAAGTCAGCTTTATTTCTCCCTTTGCATTGCTCCCGAGATCAATACGATTATTAACTCCATTTATGAAGGGATTAGCAACTAAGTTACGCCCAAAGTAGATCAGGGAGCTAATCATGTACTGAATGACAGATAAAATTTCTATAAATCTTCTAATCTGATTAAGGATGTCTCTAGCTGAGGAACAAAGGTTTTAGTACAAAGAAAAGCTTTTGACTCGAAGAGACAAATGAGATCCTCAAATATACAAAATGCAAGGTAAACTTATAAGCTGTTACATGTCAGATCAAAGTGTCTCGTTAGTGTGTTTGCATTATTAGATTGGTGAGTTAGTTCTTTCCGAGGGGAAACGGAGAGAGCGGCTCGTATTACATCTGTAAAGTGTTGAATTTAGATCACAAAAAGAGTTTACTTTGAACTTTCGATGCGAATTAGCTATTGGAGAAAGTGCTTTGGAAGAATTTAAGCCTGAGTAAACAAGTTTACAATTTGGGATCGAGACTAATTGTGTTGTAAGGGCTTATATGGTCCGATACTAGTTTACCCTCCCAAATTTTTTCAAGTTTCAACACTAACAAGATCGTATTTATTTATAATCACGGCATTTTGAGACTTAACTATAATTTGGATTGTTGCTACATACTGCTAGATTTATAAGACACACGTCGTACTTGGTAATTGGTTACAACGATCCACGTCTTGTTTTACACGACCTTTTTATCACTTTCCCTGCTCCTACCCTTTCAAGTCAACCTAACGACTGACATCTACTCTTAGATCTCAAGGCCCCAATCACCAATTAGCCCAGTTTCAATGCATTTAACATGAGCTGTAAAGGCGTCAATGCTGGAGCAAATTTGACCCGTGGGGGTGACCCGAGGAAATTTCATTGCTTCAAGTCATTTGATTTACTAAGCCTTGAGTACAAATGCTCCTCCAATTGCATGATATTTATTGGATCTAACACTTTAACAGCTTAGAGCATTTGCCAAGCCACCAGCCATATCTGATGGAACTAAGGGATGTTTCCAGGTATTAGTACAGGGAGTCTTAAAGACGATGAATTTGTGAGAAATAATGACGGAAGGCGTAAGTGCCTTCAATAAAGGGAGGTTGAGGTTCCCTTTGTCTCCGGAATGGAGTGAGATGAGAAACGGCTGGTTAAGTTCGTGAGAATAAATCTTGTGAAGAAAGGTGGATTGGAACTCTTCTCTTCTTACTCAATGGCCATTTGCTAATTGAATTAGGACCCGCTTTTCTAAGATGAATTAGCTCCTCTTACTTTCTTGTGCTTCTCTTCAAGCGTATGATAATGTAATTACTAAAACTCCCATTCTCCTCATGAGGCCCGGTCCCGCGTGCTGTACACAGGTCGGGACAATCCATATCAACTCCCTTGATTACCTTTGCACACAAGTGTAATAGTTGTGATAGTAATCCTCTTCATGAAAGCCACACGCTTATGGGATCACGGGACACGAAGAAGGAGGAAGGAAGATTTAGATTTAATAGAAGGGACATGGAAACTTTAATATTTTATGAAAGTCCCTTAGTTATTTAGCTTCCAGTAATATGATCATACCTACACCGCCTGACAGTTCCAATCATTGGACTATGAGATCCTAAAATTCCCAGCAAGGTTGGAGAAATTATGAGGCAATTTGGCGTGTGGTGGAGCGAGATTTTACAACCTAAGTATTCCTAAAGAAAGATTGAACAGGGTAATTAGAATTTGATGTACTGCTTTGGAGTGTGTTACTGTTCTGTGGCTCTGTCGGATGAAATTTATTATTTGGACTTGACAGGCTTTGGGATCTTACTGGGAAAGAGGAAGATTAATCCCCGAATTAAAGTATACTGAGAATTGTGGGAATTACTTTTTATAGCCTCTATTTTAATTAACAATTTCGGAATTAAAAATATTATTTCACGGCGGGCATGGTTTTATATTTGATTTCAAAACTATGTGGAAGCGTGATGAGCAAATAAGCACAAAGCACAATTAACGTTTAATAATATCTATTTATATATCTCTAACTTCTAGAATTTAGTTATAGGGGATATTTTTGAGATTCTAGCTGATGCATCAAGTTATAATCTATTTGGAAATCTGGAGAAAATGAACTAGAGAGTCTAAAAAAGTCTTACAAGGCCTCGACAGTCGAACTACTTGCTGATTACGAAATATGAGTTTCGAAACCTGAATCTGCGTACAATCGAATAAATACTTTTCCAAAACTTTAAAAAAAAAAATCCTGACTACAAAAAATCAAAATAAGTTAAAAAAAATCTATCTATCGTTTACCCGACTTTTGCATACTGCTAACATCTTGCGTACACTCAACAGTTTGTAGATAGTTGATGACCAAACCAAAGTTAACTGATATAGATAACATGCACATACCTAAGCGATTGTAATCAGTTGCCAGTGCCACTGCACTATAAATGAAACCTTTCTCCTATCAATCCCTAGTGTCATTAATTTATACACCATGTGGGCAAAAAATTCCCATGTTAATGCAGGTCCAGTCCAGCGTCTGTCCGGCTGGATTTAACGAAAACCAGACAGTCAGGTACTCGTGCATCCAAAATCCGGGTAAAAATATATGGCCGCAATAAACATTACAATATATTATTTCAAGATTCATTTTGATTCCTATTCAAACGCAACCAATGTACTTTATAAAATTGAATAATTCATCAGATTGAAGTCCCAAAGTAACTCAGATGGGATTACGTAGACTGACGAAGCCAGAAAAGCCGTTTTGATATTGAATTCTGTTATCACTTTATTCAAGAGATTTCCATACAGAGAAATAGGGACTTTTCAGACTCTCTGATTATTTATAAGAATGTTGCCTAAAATATGTAGAAGAGTGAAAGCACAAGTAATACACCCGTGTATTTAGATACAATGCTAACAAATAGAATGGTAGGCCGGGCATTGGGAGCTGGGATTGGGAATTCCATAAATATGTATGCATTCGTAAAATCTGGCAGGTTCATTTTTTCTTGCAACCGAATCAAATATTTTAGTAACGTGAGTATATTCGGAAACTCTCTTGGAATGAGATTTATGGCTGTGCTTTTCCAGAGCTGTGTTCTAACTCAAAGAACTAAATAAATTCTAGTATTCGCCAAGTTAACCGCGCATAAATGTTGGCAAAGTTACAACTTGTAACTCTTTCTGTCCTAATTCATCATTTGCAGTAATGAACTTCACTATTAAAAGAAAGTTTTATTTGTCTTTATCATACAATTAGCTATGAGTATATTTTTTTTGTTTCCTTACAAATTATTTCCCCACCCGGTATTAATAATCCCTTGAATGTGTTCGAAAATCTAACCAAAATCAAACCAACTTATTGAAGAAGCGAGCTCTTAGGTTCCTGGAGAACATTGCATGAGCACGTATTCTTAACCATTGACTGCATTTAAGTAAGTGCACACTAAGGATGCTTTCATATAGTAAAACTAATCGAAACGATTAATTCTAAAATTCTCCGATGGAACTCTACCCAAATGTAATCTAAGGAGGAAATTTGCCGGTATGAATACACAAGGGATATGTACAACAGCAGCAGGGCCAATTAAGCATATACTAACTAAAATCTCCATACCACCGGTTAAAGTATAAGCATCTGTAATCTGTATAAATTACACCGAAAAAAATCTCAATTCCAAAATTCCAGAGCTGTCCGCCAACTCGTGCTCTACTCATACAAACGCAAAGGCGTTGGACACAAATTGCAAAAGTTTATTGCACCAAAAGTTACTGGAGATCTTACTACCGTTTGAAGTTTACTATATTCCTACAATACGACTGTACAAGCTGAAATCTGACATCTCCATCACAACCCTGTGGAGCGAAGGAACATATACCGGCAAGGTCCGTATTGTACAATGTGCATTGGGAAATAGGCCATGGTTTTTTTTCTTGGGAACTAAAGTATAAGACAATAACCTTGGGCAAGGATAAGACATCTTCTCCGCACTTGTGTTTGGTTTAGCTTGGACTTGTAATGCAAAAATTGAAGGAGTTAAGTGAATCTGTCGAAGGTCTTGAGAAGGGCCAAGTTCTTTTCAAAAAAAAGAACCTACTGGCATACGGTCAGTCAGCCTCTTTCACCAAGTTAGGAATTCACTACATCCTTACCCCCCGGGTTATGAGGAGATCAGATACAAATCTGGTTATGTTCTGAAGTCTTTCATGGCCTACGACAATGCCATGCCACACGATCCCACAATCTCATATCTTGACTTGGTTCTTCGGTGTCATTAAACAGGATGCCGCTCGGCTTCGTATCCGTATTGTATTATAGAAGGAGAGGCAGGGATTTAAGAGAAGAAAATGAAATCTAGAGATTAGTTTCCTCTGCCAAAATGATCTTGTCAAATAGCTTCTGGCGTGAGACTGAATGTTTATATAGAAAGATTCAGATTACCATGTAAAAGGGATGCTTACAGAATAGCAGTTTGTTCTTACTCGGCCTCTTTACAAGGGACTACAAGCTACAATTATTACCCCTGCATGTTATTTGGATTAGATTTCGAGTCCTCAACTATACACATATAAGTTACATAGTATTCTCCTCACGGACTTCATAGGATGGATACTGAATTGATAGCCTTTGACTCTCCAGTTTTCCAGCCATGTGTAGTTTTATGTACATAGTCTGTGGTCTTGAGCTGAGCCCGTAGCTTTGAAAATCAATCCTCAGAACTTCTTATCAAAGAATTCCCAAGTATTTGACTTCAAACTGATTTGATATGAGCAAAAAGTTGTGTAGGTGTATGGAGATATACATTTTGTATTTCATAAGCACTCCAATTACAAATTGAAAATGTTGCTTTCAAACTACATCCACACACTGAGAATCAAAAGGATTTCATTTTCATGTAAACACGGAGAAAATTTGAGATCAAACAATGTTGAAACTGTATCATAATTGACAATCATTTGGTATCAATCAGTCTCACCTTCTCGCACTAATGATTCTAAGAGCTGAAGATAAATTTAAAAAATAAGACTCGATTGCTGTATCTAATTGGGACCCTAAGAGTAGGAACAGAACACGCCCATCATTAGCCGTACTTTCCTTTAAAAAAAGTTAGTCTTTAGTCTTGGTCCACACTGGGAACTAAATGTGCTAATGCCTCTTTGATACCCGACACTTTTAAGTACAGGGGGAAATCCATCTCTAAAATAAATTGCATTAGGAGGGAGAAGAATTGAAGACATGTGTCATATGAGAATATAACAGGATTAATCCGTCTTTTGCGTGAAAGGCTTTCTCCTGAGAATTTATCTCCGTCGCATACAGGGTGGACACTTCTCTCTGTTACATCAGAATTAAAACTTTACAAATAGAATCCCTATGACCTTTCACTCTTAAGGCATAGGAAGATAAACTGAATCACCCAAATCCAAGGAGAGTTGCGACGCAGCAAAAAAAACAATAAATAATAGTGAGCTTGAAGGTAGAACAAGGAAATCCTGATGGTTATAGCCTGGCCTTGTAAAAAAAACATGTGCAGAATTTTTTAGGAATGCGTCCAATTATATCTCGACACCCTGGACGATCCCTCGATATCGTTACGCAACAGAATGAGTTAGCATTATCACTAGCCCCGAGTGGGATAATGGGCAACCGTCGGATTTTTCCTGTAGTACACACGAGCTGGGAATAATATCTACGAACGAATAGGGAAAATAAGAGAGAGCTCACACACAATAATCATCCTTGTCATCATCATCATAAATCTCTTCTTATAGAAGTAACTATTACACAAAACATCATGCTGGTTTCTAGTTACTTTTGCAAAGAGAAGAAAAAGAACTCCTAGCCTCCCATGATAACTACACATACTATCCCAGTATATTCTAAGATAAGTCTCTCTATACACCACCGCGTCCCAGTCTTGTCATAGTAGTGAAAGCTATTGAACTTTGAGACAGGGAAGGATACCGTCATTTGCATCGTCCGCTCAATTTCCCACTTCCTTTAAGACGAGAAATCTGGGAAGATTCCCACACTTCTTTCTCCCACTCATATGCAGACAGTTTGGAACTTTAAGAGCTCGGAGAGAGATAAATCACAGAGAGGGGGTGATGATGTGATTTTGCATGTTGTTAAGCTCTTAGATTTCAAATATTTTAGCCCAGTCCCTTCAAAAGTGCATAAAAGTGTACAAAATCTAGGAAGAGAAAGCATTTCAAGTTCAATAGGCATTAATAATTCTCCATGATTTAATAACCTTGCCATGGGAGAGGTGATTAATGGCCGATTTTGAATACGCAACCATCTGTGACTAGAAATGATTCAGCCATTATCGAATCTTGGTATATTCTGTCTGGATTGTGAACCCATCACCGTCGGATCAACTACAGCTCCGTAATCCGTGTCAATCCTAACTATATACTAGATTGGAAAATTCATTAAAATATACTGCACACAATATTAAGGATATAGGATTTCAATTTCCAATAGACTCATGGAATGAAAAGAGATGAAATTTGAATAGAAACACGGATCAAGTGACGCCTTTGGTTCTGCTCATACTTCCGTTTTTTTATAAATCAAGCAAGATCCTCCGATAATCTTAACTAACTCTGCAACCAGCGCAGCTACTACCATCCCACTATAACTAAAAAAAAATACAGTATGAATTCTTCATCGTCTTTCTAATTCTAAATCTTGCAGGACATGGAGTAGGGTAGAAAACTCAATATGGACCAAGTCAGTTACTGATTTCTCACAACTGGAAATTATATACTCGCGCAAGGCGAAATCCACTACATCAACGACTTTTCCGTTTCACATCTTCTAGCTTTTGGTCCACGAAATAAGGGAGGAAATCTGTTAGTATTCCTTTTGAGTTGGTTGTTTTCGATAAATTCAAAAGGGTTAAATCCACTAGGATTAAATTTAGTCTTATACTTTAGTCTCAAAGGGAATTACTATATAATCTAGTACCTTGTATCAACTACAGTTAGCCCTGTATTTTCGATCACTACATTTCCGGACACCATTTGCGGTTACATTCTTATTGACTCAGAATGTTCCCAACTTTCTGAAATAGCTAATACAGATAGTATGGATATTATTATTGTCCACAAAAAGAGGACTCACTCTACTTTCTAGACAGAATATATCCATGCTAGCAAGGATTTTTTTCTCCGATACGACTTGAATACAGAATTTCACAGATTTGCATTTCTATCTTTACAACAGCTAAATATAGCAAATACAGTATCAGCCCAGCATCCATTATAAGGGTGGCAGACAGTAGGGTGCCATAAACTTTCTGCTCCCTCATCTAATTTCCCGTTGCATAAAGACTTTCACTCCCCTTGTTCATATTAGCAATAACAGCCCAGAATACAAACTGCGAATAATCACAAAAAACTGGGTTACACTTCGTAAACTGCGTAGGGAATACAATATTTTTTTCTAGATTCTAAGGGAAAACTACAGCAGTAAAGGGCCACGAGGGTTAAGATACATAGCCAGAGCCAGCCATTTGTACCTAAAAGCCAAAGGTGGAATAAATCTTCAATTATGTTCTTCAAGACTGAAGACAAATGCCGAAAAAGACACGAAATGGCTACAGCAACACGCCCCTCTAGCTTCTCGACCTTTGCCCGTCTAGTCTGTACAAAAGTTTGAGACCCTAATGCCCTCCATGTTCCTGAGAATTGTGTAACAGGGCATTGTAGGTCCGAGTCTGTAGTTTTTGGTGGATGGTTGGTATAACGTATTTATCTATATATTAAGTACATATACACTTCCTGTTTTTTTTTCGTAAAATGTGGCCACGCATTCAAGGGACGTTAGCAAGAGGAAGAACAGCTCTTTGAATTGGTGCCTTAGGAGAAAAGGTTAATTCAAACCCGGAAAAGTACTCACAGAGTCCAATAAGGTTAAGCTGTTATTTTATAGCTTTGTCTAAAGGTAAATAAAGGGCCTCTTGTTCCTTCTTCCGTGTATGCATGTAGATAGATGGGAACTCATGAACCAGCATTTTTGTTTATTTCTACCACTTTGTGGATTTAACAACCACTTGCTACCAGTACCACCACCAATGACTTGGCAATTCCCTCAGAAGGACTCTACTTTCCAGTACAGTCAAAACACGCTGGTGTTTTTTCTCTCTCCAAACTTTCTAAAATGTAAATGCACAGAGTAAGCTACAATATGTCATGACGTATTCAGAAGTGCGTCGGTCAGTGAGGGATGTAAAGTTCAATCCTTAGCCGGAGGGTAATACTCGTTCATAGAAGAGAAAGTTTAAGTAAAGAAAGTTCCAAGTATCAAGGCTTCAATCTAATAAAAAAAGTTGCTTCTATTTGCTCTGATACGGAATAGTCTACACAAAGCAGGGTGGGTTTTATACCAAGGCTCAACGGAACTGGGATATAAATTGCGGAAAGATGACACGGGATTTTCTTACAATCTGCTGACCATTGCAGTTCTTTAGAGAACAAAGCATGCCTGTCGGGTTGGCGGAGATGGCCAGTAAATCGACGAGGGTGATGGATAGCATCATAATATTGCTGCGGTGTTTTCAGTATGTTTTTAAAACAATGGATTGTTTGAAACTATCGTTTCTAAATGCTAAAGACACGTGTTCAATGTATTTGGTATGGATAAAATATATTCTTAGAATGTTGTCATAAATAAGGCTTTTCTTTCATGTTTCTAAAATAAATCATTTCCGAAAATACTAATGTGTACACCCTTGTGATTTAATTTGCAAAAATAATTGAATATGATGGCACATGCCTTTCTTTTTTCGCCACAAGTTTTGTTCAGCTTAAAACTGCGACGTGACCTATTTCCTTTAGCATATTATTCGTTCAACGTGAGCAATTAACTTAACTTAAGGCTTCCTTGAAGGTTCCTCTTGATTACTTAAACTTAGGATTTTATTGTACCCATCGACAGGAACGACCTCCATATACCCACGACAAATAAAACTACTAAACTCTCCATTCCATTCTGTTGTTTACCTTAATGCCACACCATTCTGAGTCTAGACCAGTTGTGTTCTAGTTAAAAGAATAGTAAACTTTTCCCAATGTGACAAAAACGAAACCAGAGGGGCTTCTGGCAGTGCGAGGGAAACGAGCCTAGTTTTAATTGGCATACTTCATGACCATCCAAATGTGCAGAATCCGGCTAAATGCCTCGAGATTTCTTTTCTAATAAATTAGAAATAACAACTTGACTACAGGGTCTGAGCCCAAAACTGCAGTAGCAATAAATTCGAATCATAAAAGGACAGATTTCTTACAGTAATATGGACCTTGGTTGTTTGGAACTACAATAGAGAGAAAAAATAAGAGGTCTAAAAAAGAGTAAAGTTGCAGCACACTTTTTCCTTGCGTATTACCCAGCCAGTATGTGTAGTTTTAAGAGGAAGAAGCCTATCAGGGAAGGATGGGGACTTCAAGGCTACCAAGTCCAATAAATATACAAATGTCCGTTCTTCTATACAGTTCAACGAATCCAAGTTCCAAGTGCATAAGCCGACGCACTAGAATACTCTAGATTATTTAACTTCGACAAAATCCCTCAATCCTGTCAAGTGGGAGGATCCACTGTGTAATGAAACGGGCAATTTTTTCTCCTCGAGATGTAAGAATAATTTATCTAACTTACGTGTGTTTGAAACTAAATCCCTGTAAAGCTTTCTCCAGCCGATTCCTTGATTTCACTTCTAGAGATTGAGAATAACTGAGAACTGTTGTTTCTGTGTGGGTATTGATACATGTATCATTTATTTAAGCACTTTGCTTCACTTTTAGAATCGATTTTTTTTTACTTAGCTCATGTTGCTTAAGTATGTATGCACTTAATAATATTATTGTGTTTTTTCAAAACGTAAAATCTAGAATTGTTTTCCAAGTTTCCAGTTAGTCTTATTCCTCTAAGTATGGACTTACAATAGCTACAATATGTAAATTGTTCAGTACAGCTTTTATTAATCCTTAAGCTTTTATAGTGTTCGCAAGAAACTCGGATTTCTTCATATGCTATAAAATTAATCTTTTTTAGATTTACAGCATTTCCTTCACAATTTTTTTTTTAAATCTTGCGAGACTAAACTGATAAAGAATTAGCAAACTAAGTTCCTAGTAAATTTACAGCATGCATCAACCCTCAACAGTCGATATTTTAGGTATTGAACTTTTAGCATATTTATTTTCTATATTTCTCTACAGATGCGATTTCCTAAGACCTAAGATTTGCTCAAGAAGAAATTTAACTCTGAATACCGAGCAACATCAGGTTTGTCTCCCACACAACTTTCAATAGTTTCCCAATCTCAATGCAAGGAAACTTTTTATTCCACCAGCCCAACGGAGCGAGTAACAAGAAATGGATAGGAAAATATTCCCAGCTCCATCATGATTATGAATTTATGTCAGTGGACAGTAAGTACCTTGGAATTCTAGAGAAATTGTCTAAGTTTGATAAACATTTTGTGATTAGGTGACACTAGAGAGTCATCATCCTTTCACTGCTCATTTTCAAAGCAATCTTTTCACCAATATAGAGACTGCTCAAACAGCCACCCTGGGTTTACATCATCTCTCCTCCACTATCATACCGAGCCACACGTCCCTTAGACACTTTCTCCTCTACTGCTCATACTTTTAGTACTTAAACTGACTCTATGATCCTAGAATACTTCCCAAGAAGTCTAAGCTATCTACAGCTAGTACCAATAATATTTCCTCTATTATGTTCCTGTTCGTATATATTTGTCGTTTCAGATGTCTCTATTATTGTTATCACAATGTATTACCTCCGTCCAAGTACTCCGAGTGCAAACACAGTTTACTGCATTGCCCAACACACTTCATGTAGTAGCTAAGCGATGCACTGAGTACCCCCGAGCTGTTAAAATAGGCCAAAATGTGAGATACTAGAAGGAAATGAAAAAAAAATGGAAATATAAGCATAAAACTCAACAATAGTTTCAAAGCTCTTTCCCATCATTATATTCATGTGATAGTGTTGGTGGTTTTGGTTTTGATGTGGGTGGTAGTTGGTAAGAATTGCTCTGCTACTCATTGTGAGTTGATCGAGCTGGGGAATGCACAAAAGAGATTACAAAATTCAGCAAGCCGTGTGTTCGTTCCTCAGCTTATTTCCTAGATTTGAGCACGTAGCCTCCCTATGTGGTTGTGGTTTTTAAAAAATTCCAGCAACCCTTCAATACAACTTCCATGTAGATACGTGAATTTAGATGGAAAACATCCAATCTACTAAATACTCATGTCAACATCGACACTCAGGCTTAACTGAAAATGAAATACAACCCGGTGCACTATCGTACTAAACTGATACCATTACCATTTACCACCTTGGTTATTGCTTATGCATGAATAGGCGGTGCGCTGCCTTTTATCACCACCATAATACCTTTGCCAGTATAAGTATGGCAGATAAGGCAAGAGATTCTAAGAGTACAATAAGGCAATTTTGCAAATTTTCAAGCTTTTCCAGGTTCACTGTCCTTGGACAACAATAGGGAGATTCAATCCCCGATCCCGTACCTGTGAGCTTCATTGTTGTGAAGAGGAAATCGAAAATAAATCTCAGATATTTGCTCATATGCTTTTGTGAAAAGTTTTCACGTTGTGGGCCTTCCCTGCTTTTATTTAATAGAGTAACTAAGTGTTTTTTTTCCTTCAAGAGATGCTCAAAATTCTCAATAACTGCATGTCGGTTCCAGAGGAGTATAGAGAAGTTATTGAAAAGTAAATCGACTTACGTGAACTGTCGTATGGAATTCCATTCAACTCTGAAAAGCAAGCGAGGGTTGCAGTGTGTCCAACATTAGTTTCCGGCCAGCAAAGGATCCCATCCCAGTTCCTTTGGCAAACAGAGATGTTCTTATGGAACGCGTTACCAAAAGCATCCAAGTTGATGCCACCACTGCTCATACCGATGGGAAAGCTATCACTGGAATTCCCATAAGGTGAGGATGTCAATGTACTGTTGAAATTACTTCCGCTTCCACTCTCGCCGTCAATACTGCTTGGATTATTAGTGTCATGAAGGTTGTCCAACGAGTCGAGGGAAATGCCGTAATTATGGCAAAGCAGTTCATCTAAAGAGATTTCATCGATTGTGGAGGAGCTGTCCGTCCAATTCTCGTGATGACTGATTCCTCCCGTAGTGTTTCCTAATAACATTGGGATATCCGTGACTTCTGAGGTTGAGTTGAGCCTGCTCATCACGGCAGAGCTTGGTGTAAGCGTTTCGTGGTGATATTGATGAGGATGAGATTGAGAGCCGGAATTTACAACCACTTCAGACGTGGAATAGTCTTCTGTGAGTTCTGGTGATGTGCTGTGTTGATGATCTTGATATTGATGGGGTTGACGGTATACTTCCATGATTAATCCGGTTTGATGTCAGCGGATGATGAGATCTAGTTTGACTTGAGCTCTGTTCTAGGCTTAACCGTTCTGTAGGCCTTTAATTACTTTCTCTGCCATTCTTAGTCAGTCACTATCATTACACTCGACTGCCACTGCTTAGTACTTCACGTAGTGACCGTGTGTGCTTTAGGCTGAGATCATTCGTCAGCTTAATGCGGTTTCATATTCTCAAGATATAGCTATGCCAGTACTTGTCCTTGCACTCGTAACTCCTTCAATTCTATTTCCGAGATGAGCTTAATCCAGTTCTACCAAACACTTTCTCACCACAACATACGCTTTGTTGATCCGATTCATCTGCTAACTTCCACGAGGATAACGAGCTTGAGCTGAATTTACGGTTGAATTTCCTCATTCCCTTGATTGCTAACAATTATACTTTTATCTAACTTTCATTGTCAAATTACAGAGGTGGGTTTAGGTTAGGAATTACCCAAGAGTTTTGGAACTGAAGGTTAAGACAATTATCGTTTAACAAGACGTCCCTACTGCAGTTGACATTAAACTCATAGAAAAGATGTTTTAGTATTCTTGTAGTACAAGTAAATATTCCCATTGGATGCACTTCATTTCCATATCATTGTGAGGACAATCAGGTGTTCTTGGATGAATTTTCACCTTTGACTTTATTTTGGTCTGGAGGAGTAGACCGAATTGTACTTTGGACGTGGACGCGTGATCTGTAGAGGAAAAAATGGATTAAAATTCATTTAAGATTTAGTTACTACTGGAGCAAAAGGATAAAGTTTGGATTGCATACTAAATGCTAAATGCAATAGGCTCTCCCGCATCCCTCCCTAAAAAAATTAAACCGACAACAAGAAATCCTTATAATTTAAGGATCACAATATGCGAAAAATATCAACCATAAAACTTTCATCCAAGTTAATACCAGAAAACCTTCCCAAAGGAAATTCTAGCTATTCTCACATCATATGCTTGTCGTGTTTTGGCTTTCGAGGCAGAAATTCTAAGAATTGGGTGTGAAACTTTATTATATTCTAATATAGGAAACAAGCCAACTATAAATGTTTTCGCTTGCTCCGGTTTAATGTGACAGTCCTTGTTATTGAGATCCACACTCTTTCTACTACCGTCATCCAGAGATTGGAGATCCTTCTAAGCTTAAGGTAAGCCATGCAACGGGTTTCATACAACCGACTGGTGAGAAAAGTCAATCCTGGATAAGATGGATGTGGATGGCATTTGGTCCTTTGGGAGAGATAAATTTTTCTAGATGCATGACATGAATCTAGAGGAATGGGATGATTGCGTCACGTGTCTTATTTTAAAAGTTTTTTATATTATTTATAGTCAAAGTAATGGGATGAATAAGGAAAGATCACAACTTGAAAGGGTCGGGTGTCAAAAGGAGTTTAAATTGGGATTTGAAAAAGACATTTAAAGTCGGAAGGAGAATGAATCTGACTGAAGGATTCGTGTACTCAGGTTTAAGCTTTAAAAATCAACGAAATCTTTATTAGTTATTGTTGTAATTATTTTTAATACAAATACTTTTTCAATTCCTCTCTAATGTGATATCAAACCCTTAAAAACGTTTTGGTTAAAGTTTTGACTATTTGGCTGTCAATACAGGTTAGATTGAAAAACAGGATGATTTTTAATATGACCAAGTTTCTAACTGAAATAATCTGCACAAATATATGCGTATAGACGTAGACTTCAAAAAGCTCAGCAATTTTATCACTTGCTCCCGTTGCTGAGAAGACTGGTGAAACTTTAAATTAAGCCAGTTTAAGGGTCAAGCCTTGAAAAAATATCTGCAAGCTATTTCATAAAAAACGGATGTCCTACAATGTGGTTTCTGCTTTGCATGAGTTGCATGACTGTCTTTTGTAAGTTACTCGCGTGAATAATTCGTTTCTGGTCTGACATTTCTCAATGGAATTTATTGCTTCCATCACCGCGGTCTTAACCAACTAAGCGAAAGGTGTGTTGAGATATTGACCTGGTAGTAGACATTTGACATGAAGGTTGGGACGATTCGTTGCCAAATTGCCAAGTCGTAAATATGTCTTCTAACTGGTGACTGGGGGCTGTATATAAACTCTTATGACTTCACTAGGTAAACCCAGTTGGTCATACCGTACCATTATATCAAATCACGTCCTCAGAAATCCTCTAAAGAAAACATTTATTAAATTGTATTTCTACCATCTTCTGCGTTATCTGAAGATTTTCTACAAACCCACTCGGCAACTATCCAAAGTCATAAAAGGACTGAGATTATAAAATTCTTGGATTGAGTTTGAAATTTATTGATCAAACTGAATCCTGAACAATGACGATTAGATAAAAGTAAAAATAAATTTTGCATTCGCTTACCCCGAATTCTCAAGACAAGCCTTTATGATCCACCTACCACGCCTTCAAAGATTCATACAGGAATTTAGTGAATTTTCTCCACTCTGATTGTACATAGGATCGAATAGGGATATCTTTGATATCTCTATTGTATCACAGATATACCCCCAGGCGACAATTCAATATCCTAGTAGAATCCTAAATCCAAGAAAGCTTCGTACATATCATTACAATTTACAATCTTTCAACTTTCCATTCTTCCCTCCCAGCAGTTTAGGAATAGGGCGACAGCTCTTTTCTGTCCAAAAAATGCTACGCTGAGCCTTCCATAAATTCAATAACTGCAAGTGCTTTCCTCAATCTCAGTTTCTAGCTTCTGGGAAATACTCTGAATTTAAACGAGTTTCTCTTACTGGACAGAAATGTAATCCAAAAATATGGTCGCTTCTGTATAATCTTTCTCTGAAATCCAAACCTAACCTATTCCAAGCTGCTCTAAGCTTAGCATCCCTCTTTCAAATCTCCAGCTTATAACATTGTTCAATATAAATTCAGTTCAACCTCCTCCTCCCCAAGTTTAATTATGATTTGATCTATTCATTTCATACTTAGTAACTAATAATATCATGGAATTATAAATGAGCCGGAGAGTCTTAACATCTTGTGCCAAAGCTCTATTCGTTCAGACTTGAATCGTCGAATCCCTGTGAGAACATATTGATTACACAAAGGGAGATGAATGTGGAACGGGATGGGTGCCAATTGTGCCAAAGCTTTTAAAGTAGCAACACTAATGCACCACCACCACATTCATTGAGTCTCTAGCCTATTGCCACTTCCTCCACAAGACTCAAGCAAGACAGAGAGACAGATGGATGGATTGAGAGAGAGAGAAAGAAATCTCTTGAACAAAGCCTTGAGAGAGATGTCTTAAGGGTCAATAAAAAAGCCGAGATTGAATTAGCTTCAATCGACTAGAATTAAAAGCTTTTTCGATCAGCTCAAATCCATCTCGCAAAATTATTCCGACATGATCAGTTCCTCAATGGAGCTTGTCTTGAGGGAATACAATAGTTATTACCTACGATTACAAAACTCGTGGATACTAAACTAAAACCTAGAAACCTACTACTTGATTTCTTACAATAGTGACTTTCTGCTAGTGTAAGCTCGACTTAATTCAACACAAGAGTAAATACCCATTCATACTCTCTTATTCAATTCAGCTTATTTTGTTCCAATAACCCAAAGACAGTATATAATCTTATTCGTATGTCAGAGTCAGAGATAGAATCTAGAACAAACTCTTTTTCTAAAGAATCTTGAGAGCTAAGCTAGGATTGAGGCGGAGTGTTTTTTCCCTGGCAATATAGTCCACATTTATTTTAGACAATGGGGCTCTTAAGTGACTAGAAATGGTTCAACAAACCATAGGATGGATAGTATGATGTTGACTGAGTGAAACGCTGAATTGAGAGCCTGGGATTCTACAGTTATAGATTGTAATATTAAACTGAAGGACTTTCTGATCCATCTCACTCAAAAGACAAGCTGTCCCTAGAGATTCTCTTCTACTACCTTCACATTAATATCAATTTTGCCTTTGTAAACGTGGGATACTATTATTTAGTAGCTCATGATGATGATATATCTTTCTATAGGGTTGCATACAATGAACTAGTGTCTTGCATTATGGATTTTGCTTACTACCTCAAAATGTTGAAAACAATTTAATTGAAATCTATTTTTCAACCTCGGCAGCAAATATTTGATATCGATGCTTTGTTTGTTTGTTTGTTTATTGACACCAAGTTACCTAACTTAATAGGTCATTACACTTGATCAAAATTAAGTCGCAAAGTAGTGTAGAATAAATAGCCATGAAGTTACATTTGGAATACTTTTAGGATTTGTCAGTAAGAAGAACGATTAT
>JAQFYM010002106.1:0-26060 GCA_034694785.1 Agrenia bidenticulata | reverse complement strand
ACAAAGTAATTGAAGGCTATTTATTAAAATGATAAATTACAATTTTCACTTTATAATTGTCTATAGCTTTGTTTTTTGTCAGAATATGACTATATAAATTAAATTTTAGTTATTTGCCGAAAACACTACATAAGCATTATTATACAAAACTTATATTATTTTACTCTAACATTGACTTTAGCTATAACATCTTTTTCTAATTTATTTTGTTAGAGGATAACTAAATGTAACAAAGTTTCTTTTTACGACACACTAGTATTTTCTTATATAAAAAGGTCTTGAAAGATTGGTTGTTTTTTGTCAGCATACACAGCATAAAAAGAAAATTTTAAAACAGCCCAATTTCTGTAATTCTACTTAGGTGGAAAAAAAAATTTTGTTTAAATATATATAACAGTTTATATTAAAGAGAAAACGCATAGATTTATGCAAAAAAAAATAAAATTATATGTAAAATTATATGTATATATATAGAACCGCCAGCTTTTTTTTTCCTTCATGACCAAAAAAAAAGTAAAGGCATGCTGAAATTTATACATCATATTAGAGTTCGATTCCAATATACTATCTTAAGATTGCAAAAATTTAATAAAACAGTAATATTTACGTCATTAAAATTATGTAAAATTCCAACGGCTTATTTTTATGACAACATTTGCATTTTGTGCACAGTCATACGGCTTAAAATTAGCTTGGACAATAGACACAGCTTTCAGTGCATAAATTATTAACAAAAAAAGATAATAAATGTCTTAAAAGTAAAATATACTGATTTTTTGTATTTACTGCTTTGTAAAAAAGTTATATATATGATTTTTATGCATAGATTTTATAGCACGTTCTTTAAATGTCTTTTTTTGTATACAATTCGTTTTTAAATATAAACCTCCGTTTTAAAAATCGTAACAGTACTTTACAATTATGCTTTAGTAATTATCTCGGTAATACTTATTACTTATACATTACTAAAGCAAGAAAAAATATTTTCTATTGGCGTTTCAGCATAAGAAAGTATTAAATTAGCATGCAAGGAAAAACAATTGCTAGAGTTGTTGTTTGTACTACGGCAATAGATATCTAATTCAACCTCTATAAAATATCAACGATATAAATCTACATTGCGTTAAGCAATATAATACACTTGAAGGTGTTATTAATTATCCGGTTCGTGAAAAACCTTGAGCAAAGAATTTTATTTTAAAGTCAACCGCCTTTTTTTGCATATTAAAAGTGTAACTTATAACAATAAGTATATATTTTGTATTGTGTATTTTGTTATAATGTAAAAAATTATTCTATAATGTAGAAAATGATTTCCTGTTAAATTATGCGTGTGTATTGAGAAAAGGTTAACATCTCTTTTTTGTAGCTTGATTTGTGCTTAAATACATAGAGGTCAATTTAATTTGTTTTATTTCGTGTGTATTTGCTAGGTGTCTAGCTTTTTCTTGAGTAAAAATTACTTAAAAAAAAAATATGATAAAAAGCAAAAAAAAATCAAAACTTTGTATTAATTTTATAAAAAACTTTTTAAAAACAAGTAATTCTTTTTTGTTTTTGTCGTTTATTGTTTTACACTTTATTGTTATATTTATTATTATGATAGCGCGCTTATTTAAATTTTTTTGAATTTTGTAAAAAACTCAAAAATGCTGTTTTTTATACATAAACAAACATTCAGGCTGATAAAGATCTCTTTCATGTAAGTTTTTTGCTTTAAAAAAACATTATCAAATACAATGTAATCTTTTTTATAAAACGTTTATCTATCTGTAATATTTCTATACATACGCCACCTTAATCGGATTTCTATTCTTTGCAATAGATAAATAACTTAAATAATATTATATTTCTCGAAAGTGCTTTTTTACAAATACTAGAAAAATAATAAACTGAAATTTTTATCTTTGTTTTACTTAATATATCACAACCTCTAATACAATTAATAACTTTACAATAAACTAGTGATTTACTTTGATGCAGTGCGATAACTACGCGTGTTTTCCTTTTTACAATATATAAAAAAAACTTCTATATAGTTGCATATGAAAAATATGTTCTTTTGATATTAATATATACTTAAAAAACAATAGATTTTTTTTTCGAGTGCAATTTTAGTTGACATTACCGGACGTCGGATTTCGGCCGGGTAACCGGCTTTTTGACCGGACCCGGACTGTTTACGTTGTTTTAAAAGGCGGACCCGGTCACAAAACCTAAAAAAATGTGCCGGTTTCTAGGTCCGGCCCAGCCGTAGCCGTCGCGGTGGTTCGTACAGTCTTGCCTTGAATAAAATCAATATAATTGTATTCTAACCACTTATGAGTTAGGTTTTTTTAAAGTTAAATGTCAATATATAAAAGTTATATATGAGAATGTTGTGTTTAAATGTCTATGAGTTTAATAGATTATATTATTGCGTTTTTTCAACAATGAGTTCGTTCTATGGCTCTTAAAACATACCATTTGTAGATCTACAATAATGCCCACTTTGTTTGACTGGTGTAGTCGCTTTGTAAAAGCATATTATACGTTACTTCTACATATATTGCCGCATGACTGATGTGCACTAATGTTGCTTTTCTCAGAATAATTTATTGCAGGTCATTGTATCAGCGATATATTTTTACAGATTTAATAAATCTTAAGCATATAACATGCATATTGGCATTTTTTTATGTTCTTTTTGCGTACGCTATAAGATTTTTAAGAATTTTTACTGTAAATGATGAACTAGAAAAAAATGAGGCAAACGAAAAAGGCGGATTTACAAACTGTAATGCAATTTACTCATAATAGTAGATGATTACATTTTATATATCTAGGATCTATTCACCTAGCTAGAAAAAATATAAGAAAGTGGTGTATAGACTAATTTGATATATTAACACGTGTTATTTTTTTTACTAGTGGATTTATACGTAAAGTACTTACCTCCAATCTTATATAAATTTTAATAAGTGTCGAAATTGATTTTTTACTTTATACCTTGAACCAATACAAAATCTTTAGATTTTGTTTTTTTCGGCATTGATGTTAATAGAGATCAAGGGTACTATTCTCATCATAAAAAAACTTAAATTTTATTTCAAAATTAAAATTTTTATCTAGCTTATGCTTTCACCATGCGGACCAAGACAGAAAAGCTTTTTAAAAACAATATATATAATATATATTTTTGACCGCAATAGAAAACCTAAAATATGCACCCGTTATGCTGCGGTTATCTATATTCTTGCAATCGTACGCAGATCTTTCATATTTATCAGAATTGATGTTAACTTTTTGAAATTTATATTGTTTACCTAGATATCTGCACGCATTATTTCAAATTTCAGTAAATATATATTTTTATTTGCTAAACTTTATCTAGCAGCTTACTATACGTATTTTTTTACGCAATACAATTTTGTAAAAATCAAATAATTGAGAAAAGAAAGACTAAATTTAGTAAAATAGTATTAGTTAAATTTTCGATTAGTTATCCATATTTTCTATGTAAAAACATATATTTTTGTAGTAATTCAAATAACAGAAAAAAATTAAGATTTCTCTATATTGACGGAATCAGTCACATCAGGTTGGTATCTGTTTTTTTTATTTATTTGTAAAACAAAAAAATCTTAGGTATAAGCGGACAAAGAATAGCATCTTAACTGGTAATAGTTTTTGTACAACCATTAAAAGGTTAGCAAATCATGTAAATCATTGTTGTATTTTGTGCTAGAAAACTTGGTATGTTTTTAGTTAGATATTTAAAAACCTACCTTTGAAAACTAAAAATCTACAATGAAAACTTGTGATTAAGATTTTAATGGCATATAAAACAGTTTCGCGTACTTGTATATCTGTTTTATATACTTTTTTATATAACGATTTTGGATAATGCGGCTGATGCCTTTAAAGCCTTTTTATTAAAACGATTTGACATATAAAGTTACTGTTTTTTTAAATTGCATTTTCTTAAATGCTTGCTTATCGCTTGCTTATCGCATGTTTATTACTTCATTTTATGAAACCAACTGTTTCGCCCGGTACCCATATCTACTCTAATGACAAATCATTTCCTTATAGGGACAGATTGTCTCGGGGTGACTGCGCACCTGCGCTTGTACTTTCACTTTTTAAAGCTTCGCGACTCTCGGCACGCTTCGCGCGGTGAACGTCTCTTCGCTTTAGAAAGCTCAAGTACCGCTCGGTGTGCGCCTATTCTATTCTTTTTCTTCTTTTTCTTTTGTCAAGGAACTGAGATTTTCAGTTCCGGACTCAACAAACGATAATTACAATAAAAATGCATTTCACATGACTGTTATTGCAATTTTTTTTTCTGTTTTTTCCAGTATTACTTTCTTTTTTTTCCATATTTTGTTAATTAAACGAAAATATAAATATTTCTGTAAAAAAGCACAATGAAGTAAGTTATCTAGCACCTTTAGTATTTTGAAAATTGCTTCTGTGACGTTAATCACGAATAAAAAAAGCACTGTCTATGAAAGCGTATGTTAAAATAAAAAAAAACTGTCAATGCAAGTATTATGTGTAAAACCTACGTAACAGAACATATTTGTATATTGAAAGCGTACAATTACGACAAAAATTATGGTAACCTGTGCACTTGAAGATTTACTATGTGAAAAAATGATTACGGAAATAGAAAACGTATATTATTGCATATGAAAACCTACAATAATACCTTAAAGCTTTTATATACTAAAAAAGTACTTATTGCGAAATTGATCAACGTCAGAATCGAAATTTCTTTTTTATAAATATTAAAAATACCCAATACAGTTTCTACTTGTTTTTCACTTGTACAACCAATCACATACTTTTTTAGTATCTATCTGTTAAAAGGCGTAAGAAGTAAGATTTTTAAACATTCATTAAATCCTTTTTGTATATTCTACAAAAAATGAAAACATGAATAGAGTTTATTTTCGTATATTTTATAATTAAAACGACATAGAACCAGTTTAAAATATTTTAATCATGTTTTTTCTAGATTTTTGTGTAATAAATTTTCCAAAAAAACGGTACCACTAGAATTTTTTGTTGTGTAGAGTCGACCATATAACATATATTTACACCCATTTTATCCATTATACTAGAGAAATGTGTAGGGTAGCTTTTTATTTATTAAATGTCAAAAAATAAAACTCTTAAAAACTTTTTCAGTGTTTTTTTGTGCGCAAAATGCAAAAAAACTTGACATTTACGACGTAAAAAGATTTTACGGCAGTATAATTAAATTGCATTTGTCTTTTTACATATTTTTGGTTAAATATAAATATCGGATTACCAAAAATAGTCAAATTTATAAGATGTTAACACAAAATCCAAATTTTAATCAGAGTAATTCTAATAGTTTTTTAAAAGATTTATTTTTATTTAAAAATTGTTTTTTGTTGCAGATAGTATGTACACTTCGTTTAACAGATTTTTGCGAGTTTACTTTTTCGTACTTCATGATACCATACGGTGTCATGAAAAAAGTACCCAAGTTTGCTTTGAATTTTATGATTAGATGATTAAAATTTTAATATAAATAGTATCACCATATGGTAAATGCTCAAAACATGCTAGTAATTTCGTAAATTAGCATACAGGGTCATAATTAAATTCCCATTATATAGGAATTTTTCTTTTGATTGTTTTGCACCAGAAAATTTTATCTATACTAAATAAACTAATAAAAATTATAATCATGGTAATGCTTACTAAACACCCTTCCACACAGGTTTTTGTTGTGCTGAGTTTGCATTAGTTACTTTAAGAACTGATTGCTTAAAGCTTCTTTACCTTACTTCCTGTTGTTTAAGCAAAGTGGCAAAAAAGCACTTTAGAAATGTATCAAGAGGTGCTCTAAATTGCCAAAAATCTCTTTATTAAACAATAAACATTAAATTATTTTTTTTCGTGGTATGCTTTTTTTTTCGGTGCTAAAATTGATTAGAGTTCATGTAGATAAATACGCGAAAACAATGAAAAACTTATCAGCTGCATACAAATGCTACAATTTCGAGTGAATTTGCTTTAAATGGATTTTTGCGTTAGGATGAAAAGTAAATGTTATTCTAGATCAATTTTTACGAATTTTTTTGTGACAAATGTTCAAAATTGTCTTTTGTATAGCTATTATTTCATATATAAAAAACATGCAGAACCAGAACAACCCTTGTATACACGACCCATGTTTTTTTAGTGTTTTACATGTCCTAGATATTTTTTCTAAAAGTTGCTTATACAAGGGGGCAATAATACAACAGGAATTACGGTCTGCAAGGATTTTTTTTTGTTTAGTCGGATAGGAAAACGTTTAATTTACAGATTGAAGGGTCGGCTTAAAATTTATCAGACGGGAGTACACTCAGTGCTTATCCCTTTTTCTGTTTGACGAGCTATTAATAATTGATCGTATAAAAAAATGCGCATAAATTATTTATATAATTATTTTTTTTTTTGTTTTATCCTAGGCAAAATCCTGCATAATTTCGAAGCTTACAGTCTATGATTGTCTTAGTTACAAGGCTTCTCTATGTATTTTAATGATTAATTTTAATCCGAGTGTTAGTTTACAATTATATTTAACAAATACATTAGATATAAAAAAAAATACGGAATTTTTTATTGCAGGGTTTTTTTAGGGCTTAATGGTGCCAAGTTATCTTTAAAAATCTTCGGCTATGCTTTTAAAAACGCTGGCATATTCAATTATAAAAAAAATATAACCTTGCTATTTTTGCTACTGTTTTTACGCGTAAAACGTTGTAATTTGCTGTTTTAGCCGTTATAAATATAAATTTGGTTACATTAAAAATACGAAGGCCTTGCTTTTACACGACGGATAGCGTCATAGATTTTAAAAGCACCTTTGTTCGCAAAAGCCGGATGGGTGGTGATCATAGCACTGCTGGTATAATCATGAAAATGAATGCAGTAAAAAAAATAGTTTTTTTTTGTGTTGAAAATACTAAAAGCTTAATTATACATGAACAAAAGTGCCTGCAAATTTGTATTTGTAATTTTTTACACGACTGTAAATATAAACTAAAAGAAATCAAAACTAATTTTCGCTAGGTTTTTACAAAATCTTATCAAGTGTATTTATTTATATTTTTCATCTATAAAAGTATAAACATCAAAGAGCATTTACGTTATCAAAATATGGCCAACTGTTTTATTTTATTAAAAAACGTAATGGTTTTTTTTATACTTTTTTTACGTGATTATTGTATTTTTTAGAATAAAGCTTGTGTGACTTCCTCTTTTCGTAAATTATTTCAAAAAAAAATAATTAATTTTACGCGTTATGGCATTTTTGTATATTTTTTTTTAGTCACAGTACTGGTCAAAAAAACAAAAAAATACATAATTAAATAGATCATAAGATATTATACAGCTCCCATACATTATGTATTATTCTCCTTCGTTCGAATTTTATACGAGTAATGAATGTAAATAAATAATTTTCCTAAAATAAACTTTAATGCATAATGTTACGTATATGCTCTTCATGCCTATTTTGGTATTGTATGCTAACATCTTTTTTTTACGTTGTACTTATAAAGAAGTTCGAATTCATAAATACGATCTTAGACAATAATAGCTCTTTGAACATTGCCTGTGCCTGTTTTAACGTGTAAACTGTAATCTGTGCATGTCATATCACAATAGTATTTTTTTGACATATTTGTATCATTACAATCAAAAGAGTTTGTTTTTTGCAGTAAAAATTCTATTATACATACTCTAAATACATTTAGAAACTAACAGTAAAATATAACATGCAAAAAGTACGTTTTAACTGTACAAAATATGTTTTTATTACGTAGTACATCTCTTTGTTATCTAAAAAGCATTATAGCATGTCCGGCATATGCCGGATAGTAATAGACAAAACACTATTTGCAGTGTTTTATCTCCATAAAAAAAACTTCTTGCTAACCTCGATGCCAATAAGCCTCTGCCCGAACCAGGAATGCAAAAGTGCAAGTAAGAGCATGGTATCTTGTGCGATCGGGTCAATTTAATAACGTGATCGTTTTGAAAAAAAGAAACGAAACAAAACAGTGAACACGTGACATGTATTAAGATACACTTGATAACTATAATTTGATCGTTATCTGATGGCTATCAGCTATATAAAAAATTACATTTGCAAAAATTTCTACATCTTTCACGGTTTTTCTTAAATAGATTATCGTTTCCCGGGACTCATGTAAAAACTAAGCTTTCAAAAAAGATTTGTTTTTACGTTTTGCCTAAAAAAAGCCGGTAAACGCCATTTTTCCGTGTCCTCTTTATTGGCAAATCTGCTGGAAAAAGAATTTTTTTTATTCTTTATTATACCGTCTTATGATATGTATCTGTAAGGCTCTGCATTTAGTTGCTCGCAGTATTTTCAATAAAAGCTATACAATTTATAAAAGATTTTAATAGAAAAAATATAAATAAAAATGGCCGAAAACATACATAAACGACTAAAAATATTGCTGTTAGTATAAAATGACCAAAAAATGTATAAAACAACTCAGCGAAAAAACTTTATAGAAATAAAGGATAAAAAAGCACCTTGACAGAGTGCAGAAATAATCATGTTAATATAACTTTTTTTGAGATAATAATCAAGCTTTATCTAATTTATAAGCGTTTTCTTAAAAAATATAGTCCAATAATAGTCTTTTTGGGGTGAGAAAAAAATAAAAAAACTGTTTCATAATATGTTGATGACAGAACAGCCAGCCCTGATCAGATATACCAAACCTATAATGACAATACTGTTTTAACGGCCATATATTATATTTTCATTCTAAGCTTAAAAAAATTTCTATATTTTTTTTGGTATATTTTTTCAAAATATTTTACAAAATTTACATTGATAAAACGACTCAAAGCGTGTATTTTTCGTATTCGACTGATAATATGTGTCTAGGTGTAAATTTTTTATTATTAAAATAACATGACAATTTTCATCAAAGCGGCATCGCCTTTACTTTTCTATATTGACATTTTATCGGTGCCTGTTATCGCATATTTACGCATATGATACATACAAAATCTAAATAAAAGTGCTATGAATCTATATGTATGATTTTAAAAACTAACACTAAATAATTTAGTTATTGTTGTTAAGCTTAAAAAATCTACGGCATTAAAACGGCCTTTTGTTATATTTCAAAATTTACCATATATGTAAATAACCCGGCAAGTAAGGTATGTTTAAAAACATAAAAAAATTCTTTAGGTACGGGTTTCGATAACAGAAAATTTGTTGTTTGTAGCTGATATCTACATCCATACGTGGTCCTAAGATTTTTTTGTGTGCGCTAAATTTTATGGGCTCGACTTTTACGTATTTTTGTTATAATGGTCATTATGGGCGAGATCGAGAAAAAAAATACTGGTCAAAAGTTCACCCCATATCCGTTATCCCTGGTCCTGCCTATAATGGCCTTTATGGTTTTAATGAAAAAAAATGTGTCTACATTATATTATCTTATTATAAAGGCAATCCTTGGTCATGAACTATGATTGAAGGTTCACGGACGGTAAAAGGCTGATAAATGTACATTTTTAGTAAAAGAAAAATTATTTGCAGACGTTTGCGTGCAGAAGTAAGCTTTAAAATTCCTAAACCTGTAACATATATTTATATACGAAGTGGTTAAGCTTGCAAAGACATACAAGATACAAAAAAAAAAGAACTACATACATTAAGGATGTTTTAAGTTAGTGTCTCTGTTTTTTTTTGTCAAATTTTCTATTGATTTATTTACACTGGTTACCCTGTATTAAAGTAAGTTGAGATTTAGTCACCGTCCAAATGTAGGTAGTATCTCGTTAAACGGTTGGCATACAAAGAACAGTACCAATAACTGACTTTGTTATTAAATAAAAACAACAGATAAATATAGAAAAAAAACAAATAAAAAAAATTTTTTTTTTATCGGTTTTTGAACTTAATCCCGCAATAAAAATGTATCGGAACCATTGTAATAAATTTTTTCACCGATAATACTCTAATTGCAAAAAAAAAAAAACTTACGCAATATATTAAAGTCAATCTGATATTGGCATTTTTATATAAAAAAATATAAGAACGCTACAATAGATCTTAAATCATAGTATTCTAACGCTATCTTGTATTTTTGTGTTTATCAACTGGAAGTGATACACATAGAGTTTACGCGTGGTAACCAATACATATAAGAAAAAACAGAGATACGCAATTTACCTGGCAAAAAAAAATCCTGCTTTTTCTGGCGGAACCATGCGCTTAAAAATATACGACTCTATTAATACAAAGTTACATATACCAATTCATATATTTGCTGTTTTTTATAGACATTTAAAGTGTATCGTGTGCGGTAATTTTAGCTCTCTATGTATGTAACTGCAAGATTAAGCTATGTATATTATCCAGACGTGCCAAGTATGTTTTTGAAGGTTTAACAAGCATCATAATCACAGTTAATTTATTTAGTTCAGAATAAAATTACTAAATAAGGTTTAAATTTAAATCAAAAAACGTTCAACTTCTTTCAAGAGTACATACTAATTTTTTGTGCTTTTAATAAGTCTATAAACCTTATAATATTATTTTATGAAACCTTTTTTAAAATGCAAAAAAAACTGGTACATTAAATTTCTAGCGTACTAATATATATTTTTATTATACGAATAAAAATATGAAAAGCAATACCAATATATACATATTTTCATACCTATAGTTTCTGCATAATTTACTGTATTTCAAATTGTATTATATTTTATACATTTTTTGTTTATAAATCAAATTTATACGACCCAAAGCAAAAAAAAAAACAATTTTACGTTTTCTTATGTACAAAAAAAAAATACTTGATGATTGTTTTAGTTATGCAATTATATTCATTTTTGTCTGAATAAACTGCATTTTTAGCGGACTCTACCTTTGGGAGTTTTATAAAGCTAAACTGTAAAAAGCAAACACAAAAGTTATAAAATGTTAATAGTTATACACAAATCTCATTCAAAGTAAATTTACGAATAGAAAAAAAGGGTTTATTTTTCTTGCAAAAAAAGAAAGACAAAAATAATGGTTGCTATTTTTATTACATTTTGTTTTTTGTTTTAGGGTATTCCTTGTAGGCATTATTCCGCCGTGATACAGTTAAAGCGATTTACCCTTAATCATGTTTTATTTATTGGCAAAAAATATTTTACATTTTACAGTTGCTGTTCTTGTAAAATATATTGTACATTCATATGTAAAATATGAAAAAGTACAAGATAGAAATTTTGTATTTATAATTTTTTGTTGAGATAGTTCTTAAGCTTCTCAACTTAAATTTTGCTTTTTAGCGGTCGTTATTTGCAATTTTTGACAGTCGGAAGTTTTTTATCGCGGCGATACATTGCATCCGTACTGTCAAAACCAACAAATATTAAATATATCAAAATCTTATTAGAGACTTATATAAGGATTTAAACAACTTCGTTACGGAATTTTACTATAATTGGGTTTTTTACGCAATAAGAGACCTTTGATCAAAACAAAAACAAAAAAAAAACTGCAGGTTCTAAAAAAATACATATATTTAGCTTACTATAATAACAATATAACTTTTCCCAAATATTTATTATATAACAGCCTTACTTTAATATCTGTTTTGTTGTGCTTAATTTTTTAATTATAGCATTATCTGCACTCTTATATACAAATTTATAATAAAATAGCATTTTTAAAGTATTCTTAAGACAAATAATTTATTAACGTAGGTTGTTAGTGTACAAAATATACAACTATTAACAAAAGTAAATGTCCTATTAAAGTTAACAAAAAATACATTTTATTTTTATCGTTTTACCAAAAAAACTAATTACATTGTAAATATGCTAAACAGAAACTAGGAATGCTCTAGATTATATATATATAGACATAACACTTAAATAAAACGCTTTTAACATAACAAAAATCGATTAAAATTAATTTTTTTATGCATATCGAGACTTATTATAAAGTAAAAAATCCTACGTGTTTTTTTTTGTTGTTTATCTTTGTTTACTTAGATTTTCATACTCGTTGTACATTTAATAGTTGTATTGGGAATTCTAAAATAAATACAATTTCAATATAAAAAAACAAAACGAGAACCCAATATTACATGTTTTATAATAAAAAACTTGAATACCCGCAAAACTAAGTTTAAATGTTTATTGTTATGTTTCAAGCCTTTATATGAATAGTTACTTTAAATTTTTAGATAATCTTGGACATGCCTGATATCTTAAAATTTGTTTTTAATAAAAACGACACATTGCAAAATGGGCTTCTTTTGCGCATTACAAAACTTTTAGATACAAAAAAAAACAGCTAAAACAGTTTATTATACATTTGACAGTCCTGGTATTCTTTTATTTTTTTGATTGTAGATTCTTTAATATGGTTTCGACAACTACAAAAATGCGCAGTAAGTTGCCGTAATAAAAGCTATCCGGTACAATATAACTGATACGTACATAAACACATATATTAAGCACACAGTATATGTTTTAAAAGAGGTTTTTGCAATAACTTACATTTTTAGGATAAATAAAAAAACAAAATGGATTTTTGAAGTAGTTGTATAGTTATTTGAATCAGTCGTTGAATCTGAAATTTCCCAAGGTGACTGGAAAAAAATTTATTGTTTTAGTGGAGGCATCGATCCTCAAAATCGTACAATAAACAATTTCCCCCATAAGTTAAATGTATTTTTTTTTTTTGCGGGATGAAAGGCCTATTCCCTTCCACCCGTACTTTTCATGCACTGATTGCAATGTTTTAAAGTATATAAGTAATTGTTTTTGTTTTATCTTTTCTATACTCAAAAAAAACCATCGCTGCCTAAACTTACAAAGTATTATAACTTACCCCCGGAAAGTGCAAAAGCCAAAATGATATAATTTTAAAATAATTTGAAAAGTTCTTTTTACGCGATTTTTTACTTATATGACATGGATACCAGTATGTATATATCATGAGCAAGACGTTAGGTTTTAACCAACCAAAAAAGGTTTAGTTCCACTTAAGGACTAAAATTTATCTACACACCATACGTTCAACCCTTGTAAAAAGTTCAATATATACGGGTAGTTCTTATACCAAAACTCGGACCCAGAATCGAAAGTATCTGTAACTTTCTTTTCATATACTTGATACTAAACTTTAAGAAAAAAAAAACCGTTAAAACGAGACTAAAGGCCGCCAATTTAAGTTTGTATAAATGTAATTTTTTTTTCTTTTAAATAAGTCTTTACAAAAAATAAATCAGCCCATTAAATGGTTACACGCATAATTTTTTTTATAAAAAAAAGGTTATATTCGTGCCAATTTTTTACATTTATCTTGCGAATATATATAAAGCTGATATATATCGCAAGACAAAAATCACAACCATTTATATCAAAAAGCATACAAAGCATACAAAAAGTTCAAATTTGTATGTTTGTTATTAGTTTTTATTCAGGTATAATGAACTGAATTTTTTTCACTTTTTTTTTGTATGAATTGTCCACTAAAGACAAAAAAAAATGACAGATGGTTATATAATTTTAAGAACCTTGTAGAATTTAACATCTACAAATGGTCTTCAATAGTTTTTGATTATATTTATAGCATGATTTTAAACTTAGGTGTGAAAAAATGTTTAAGGCTGATTAAAAATAAAGCAGTCAAGACAATGCGTTAACAATTCTTAGCTTAGCAAATTTGCAAACGTTGTGCATTTTACATTTTACCATTTGTTTTATAAATAAATTAAGAATTGGTATCTATTTTTATTGATGATTATTATATTTGTTCGGCGATCATTGTAGTTAATTTTAGAATGTAAACTATACTGGTAATACAATAAAAATTTACGAGTAATATCATTTCTATTTGTTTTTTATCGTTAAAAAGGTTTTGAGAAATTATTTTATAGATTTAATTGGCTTAAAAACTGCTAAAAAAATATGCATAAATGTAAAATCTAACACATTTTAAATTGATTTTTTTGTCAGTAAAAGCAATGAAAAACGCGTTGATCGTAGATTTAGAAACGTTTTAAAAGGTGTCAATATTTTTATTACTTGCTAAAAATATATTTTTTGTAATTTTTTTTTATAAAAGAAAAAAGAGAACGCGGTAGATTACACATTTTGTATAAAAATAGTTGCTTAATATTTGAAGTGTAACATTTCACTTTAAAATTATATTTTTAAAGTGAAAACGTCTTTGAAACGAAAATTGAAATGAATTGGAATAAAAAAAATATAAATTCTATTTTATGGGATTTTGCAAGCTTTATATAGTTTTTATATTATCTTTTTCTTTTTTACGTACATTAGTTTTTTTAAGTGTTTGATTTCTTAAATATAGATTCTTTGCAATGTAAAGATGGTAAAAATTATACAAAATAAAAACAAAAATAAGAGGTTTATACAATTTGGAACGCTTTATAACCTGCCTACTGCTATTATAATCTTTTTGGTATAGCAACAGTGGCGTATTTGGGGGGAGGGGGGTGCAGCACCCCCTAAAAAATTTGCGCTTTGAGCATAAGATAGGTGTCGCGTCAAAAAGTGTCCCAAACGAAAAGTGTTTAACCGAACAAAATCCGATTGTCAAAAAGTTTCTGGCCGGACACTATGTGACAGTAAAATAGTGGCCTCCTTGTAGAATGGTGTCCCCCTAAAAATAAGGGAGTTTGAAGTTACGACATGTGATTGTTTTGTAGTATGACAAACAGCAATCATTTTATTATTATAGTAGAAAAACATCGGGGTCCATTTTTACAATCCAAACCGAAACATTTAAATTTTTATTTTGAAAAATTACTCTATCAAAGAAAGAGGAAAAATAGACGAAACATCAAATAAATGAGTGCATAAAAGACTTTTTTAGTTGCGATCTTTGCATATACTAACATTTTTACTTTTATGTTATTAGACTTGAAAAATAAAAATTAAAATACATGTTTTTATAAAAAAAAGTTTATAACAAGTTTTATAAATTCTAAAAAAACAGATTATGTTAACTTTCTGTGGCAATATATTTCATATTGTAAAATACTTTAATTATTATAGGTAAAACTATGCAATGCATTTTAAAAAACCTGTAACATAGACCATTGTATTATATTTAGTTGTTTTTACCTACAAAAATAAAATCTTTATTCACAGAAAGTTTACAATCTCAAGTATTCCACTTCATCCAAAAAGGTATTTATTCTATTTTTTTTGTTTGTGTTTTTAATTGTCTAAACAAAGCACATAGATGAAAAAATGTGTATTTATTGTTATTATACTAACAAAACTGTTAATTTAATCTAATTTAGGTGTTTGGTATTTTTTATATTTTTTCTACATAAGAATAATTTTTCCAAATGCAAAATTAATTGTTTCGGTTTAGATTGTAAAAAAGTGTCCCGATAGATTTATTATAACAAAAGTCTTTTTTTTTGTCTGTAAAACAATCACGTTTTTATTGGTGTCAGGTAAACATATTTACAGATGAGACATGCGCGTATTTGGAGGGGGGCAGGGTTGTAAGCCCCTTTCAAATTATTTTTTGCGCCTGGTTTTAAAGGGGCGGTCTGCAATTTGGGTAGAAATATTGAGCAAAAATAATTTTAAAAAGTTAAAATGTTTTATAATTTGTCAAAATTATTTTATATATATTTATTTTTGTCGGATTACTATTATTTTTATCTCTTTGCTTTAAACCCCCATTACTTAAAAAATCCTGACTACGGCAAAGATAGGACACTATTCTACAAAAGAGCCACTTATTCGTACGTTAAACAGTGTCTGGCTGGGCCCTTTTTGACAGTCAGTTTTGTCTGGCCAGATTTTTTTGGCGTCAAAAAGTGTATGGCCAGACACTTTTTGATGGACGAACACTTTCTGACGCTACGAGGGGTCTTAAATCAGAGACTGTTTATATAAAAACAGAGACAGGAGCAGAATTTTTTATTTTGATATGTATAATTTATATATTTTTTTTTAGTCGATAAAAAAATTTTAGCCTCCCTTTTTACTTTTTTTAGCTACGCCACTGTATAGCAAAAAAAATGCAAGTTACCTTATTATTTGCAATAATTTTTGGTTATTTTGTTTCTATTTTTAGAACAGTTTTAATTTTTTACTATCTTAAAATATCAGTTTTTTTTTTGCTTTGCTAAAATATACAAAAAATTAGACGTAAACATAGAATTGTATATAACCAAGGTTTTTGTAACGAGTTATCAATGTATAGTTACAATATTAGTCGATTGTTTGTTTTTTATTCCATATATAGTTCAGAACGATACAACAATTGCCAATATGCATTTATAATTCCCTTTTTTATTGGTATAAAAACAAGTTTCGGAAAATATTACAAAACATTCGTGCTTTTGTGTTCAGATGCACAACAAAAAAGGCCACTTTTTTTAGTTTTTATTATAAATCAGCTTTTGCTTTATCATATAAAAAATTTTGTTTTATTGTGTTGACACAAAAAATCTTAAACAGAAAAACAAATATAGGTATGCAAATCACATAAAACGGCATATTGCTACTCAAATTAAGGTCATATCTATAATATTTGATTGACGAGTTTTTCTTACCTTTTTGCTCTAACATAATACTCAATTTTTTTGCAAAGTATTCTAAGTATTTATTATAAATGTAAGATTTCTATGGCAGATAAATATTCTAAAAAAATATACTTTACTTTTTTAGACATGTCAGGATCGTAAGTATTTACCGACTTGTACATACTAGTAAAAAAAACGTTAAGATGTATTCATACTGTGTAGTCCACTTCAATTGGTTTTTTTGCATGCCTTTATTTTTTATTGATATAGCGTAGCCAAGGGAGGTAACGTTATCTCCTATTCAAAATAGCAAGCCTGGATTTAAGCCCGATTTTTTAAGGCGCATCTGGAGTTGTTAACTATAATCGTACAAAGGTTTTTAATTTTTTTTTTATTTCTATAAAAATAATTTTTTCTTGGCAAATAAGCGCCATTTTTTTGCGAAATATAAGTAAAAAAATCCTGGCTACGCGACTGGATTATTGTAAGAACAAGAAGTTTATAAATTCATAACAAAAAAAAGATAAAATTTATCGTAAAAAAGACAAAAGGTCATCCAACATATGTAATTTTTGCATTTTTATAAAAGTAAAGTTGCCTATGAATACATTTGATACTGTGATTAAAATGCTTTTGTATATCCGATATTTGATTCATATTATGTGTTCTAAATTCCGAACCCTAAATGCGGCTGATTTTTTTCTTACAGAGTTAAAAATCACGTAAAAGTTTTTAAGCATTTTATAAAATATAAAAAATACAAGGTTATGCATAAAACTAGAACGAATTTTATTAGTAAAAAAAAATAACTCACATTAGAATACACATTAGCAAAATTTTGTAATCAAATAAAACTAAACATGTTTTTAAATGCCTCATTTGTTATCTTGTTGTAAAAAAAGCTGCATATATATGCATATTTATATTATAATGGTAGTAGAAGAGCAGTTTGAAAAGCTACAATGATGCGTATAACTTCAAGCTTTGTGGTTCTTATTTTTGTAAAATACGTTTTTTCTGACCACTGAAATGGTTAGGTACACATAATTTTTTTGTTTGTCAGATAAAAGTGTAATATGGAATCATATTGCAATATATCACGCTTTACAAGTGTTGCAATCATGTTTAAAATCTAAGTGTTACTATAATTAAGTTTTTGTATTATTTCGTATTATATTTACTACGGAAAAGAACTTTCTAATGCACTTATGTTTTTGCATATAAAAAAATATAAAAACATAATACCTTTTTTATAAGGTTTTAGTCGCATTTTGTACAGTGTCCATGTATTCGCGCAAAATCGTAATTTACATTCCAAAATTTTTAGCATGATCAGATTTTTATATAGAAATGGCAATTATATTTTATAGATAGCTTTAATAGTATAAGCTGTATAAAGAAACGGTGGATATCCTCATTTTGGCGCCTATAATAACAATAAAAAAATTCCTTTATTAATGTTTGTAACTTTTCTATCACGCACTTTGCCTTGACTAAAAGGAAAATCATTCTATCATATCCGTGGTTTGTCAATTATAATTTGCAAACTGATACGTGATAGTTTGCAAAAAAAATAGCAAGAATGTAAATAAATAAAGCAAGGTGAAACAAATCTTTAATTAGAAGAGTACAAAAATTATCCCTGTATTTAATCATGCAAAAAACACCTTTTTTTACTATACACGTGATTAAATCGCAAAAATGTGCAAATAATGTTATTTTTATTTCAAGAAGAAATGTATAGATTTTCAATTTTTTTGCGATTGGCAACGCAGTAAAATGATGCTTGTTGTCATGTTAGTCTACTTTTGGAATAGTCTGGAATAATTCCACAGCAGTTTAACTATCTAACTCAGATAATAGCGTCTAAAAGTACGGTTCTGGGTAAACTGGCTGTTTTAACTGCGGTCAAATACGACATATCTTATGTTATAATACACGACAAAAATAATGTGCAATCTAGCTATTAATCTACTATTAAAAAACCATGTAAATAAATTTTTGTTAAAAGAAATAGATAAAGCATGTACAATAAAATATTGGAGTGACAAACTAAATTTAAGTTACAAAATTAGCCTTTTGTGCGTAAAAATATGTGTAGGTATCAAAAAATACCTTAGCCGATTGCCATTAGAAAAATTGCAGAAAACGTAGTTACAAAATTTTCTAATTTACGGTGCATTTTAATCGCCGTAATAAAACTATAAAGGCATTTTTCTAGTAAAAAAGCACAGGAAAAACAAGTTTTTAATAGTTTAAAACTCGACCTAGATATATTTTTGCACTGCATATTCTATGCTTATATTTATCGGTAAATTTTTTTACGTAAATAGAATGGTAAAGTGCGTCGAACAAGCATAGCTATTGCACAATTAAAACCGTTTTAACCTGTTTCTTATGTTTTATATTGTTTGACTAACCAGTATTTGCTTAATAAATGTAAAAATTGTTTAAAAAAAGTACATTCTCAGCAGCTAAAATGCTCTTTCATTTTTGATTCAAAAAAAATTATGCAAAAGTTACTGTTAAAGTTTTTTTCGTTGAGTTTACAATTTTTTTTATTTTTCATACTGATAATTCTAATTTAAGTCTTGTTTTTATTTATTATTTTATTATTTGTTGCTTTTTATAGCATTTCGAAGCAACCTGTTGCAACAAAAATACTAAATTGTGGAGATTTAACGCATAACTTACTTGGCAAGATAAATCGAAAACCCATAAAAATAAACCATTTTGCCTTGTATATGGGTTATAAACTTTCCTAGACTTTTTTTAGTCTAGGCGCGCTTGGTCTAGTTGCATCGGGTTTAAAAAATAAAAAATGATTTTTTTGGGTATGAAACTTACGCGTCTTGACGTTAACATTTACAAAAGAAAACAACATTTTTTATTTACGCGGTTCGGTATCATTTTTTTTTTTATATTTTACTATTTTTATTTATTCTGGTTGGTTGTTTACGGTCTATTTACGCATATAAAAATATAATTTAGTATTGTTTACTAACGCTCGCATCTTGTCATATCTTTTACTTTAGTTGTTCAAACCTTTTTTTGTTGTGTAATTGGGCTTTTTTTGAACTTTAAATGATAACAAGGGGTGGCTTTCTATTTTGTATTGCTAACGTATACATATGTGCTTTTACGTAGTAACATTCGTAACAGTAATTGATGTCCTCGCCGCTTAAAAATGCGGTACGGTCATTTTACAAAGAAAAAATTATTTTGCCGCATAATGGAAACATTATTGGATTGCAAACCTTTTTAGCCCTGACATAAAAAATCAATGCTGGTGATTGCGTAATTTTTGTAGTTAAATCCATGTTTTACGCTAAAAGAATAAATTGTAAACTGAGTCAAATTACACAAAGAATAGTGCTGGGTTTGAAAAACTGTTTACATTATGCAAGTTGTACATATAAGAAAAATTTGCATTGTTTTTTCAACGATTTTTTTAGGGTACGGTGACAATTTTGTATGCAAAGTACATCATATACTCATATCCAGAAAAAAAGGTTAATAAAAAGCATATGCATACTCTTTTACAATTTATTATGGTTTTGCGACATTTGAACTTTTTTTAAAAAATTTTTATGCATCCTGTTTATTACACCGAAAAAAAACAATGATAAGATAAGTACAAGATACGCAAGTATACTTAATGCAGAAGGATCATAATACAGTCCAAGCAGGCGTAACTTTGTTGTATTGTGATACAATACATACACGTATCAGCAGAGGCTTTTTTATATTCTATTTTTATACTAGGTGTGTTCAGGCGCGTACCGAAGGGGAACCGGTAGGGGATAACGATGTTAATACCCTCTACGAACATACGAACTGCCTGAATTTTGTAGGTTTTTTATGTGCAGATATTTTTTTTTTGCTTTTAAGAATCTAAATAAAAATTTTTATAAGAATTTTTTTAAAGAGAAAAATATTAAGATTACAACGTTTAAAATATGTTTAAGTGCGCTGTTTTTCTTATGAACACTGACTACCCCCTGGCACATAAATTTCTAGGTACGTCATGAATGTTTTCTATATTATTGCCAAAAAACAAAAAAAATGAAATTTTAGTAACTTATCTTACAATACAAATTACTTTAATTGCTGTTTTTGCAGCAAAAACGCATACGCATTAGCCTTTTTTTTTTAATAATTCAGTAAATAAATTGAGGTGTTTTTGTCTATAAAATTGATTCTGAAAATTTTATCGGTTATTTAAACGAAAAACAAAACCAGCAACATTTGTTTCCCAAAATTCAAATTCTTTTGTACTTTAATCTTAGTTTATTTTTATAAAGAGGGGCAGTTGCAAACGTAATATTGCGATATGAGAAACAATTGCAGTAATAAAAATGGTTTAAACTACTTAATATATTTTTTTTGCATATATAGCCGTTGGTTTGTCATATATCGATATTGCGAAAGTTTTTTTAGACACTTATCAGTTTTCGTTTTTTGCAAAACTGTAACATTGACGTAGATAAAATACAAGCCGAACTATAATAATGTAGACGAAGATAACCGTGCTGTATGTATATAGAGTTTTGTAACAATATACTAGGTGTCTTGACACCATAACTTGGGTTTTTAAACAAGGTACCCCTAGACACTATTTTCAGTAAAGGGTCCCCAGAATCAAGCACGTTCGTAATGACAATATATAAAAAAAATTCATTCTGTTAATAAGTTACAACCTTTTTATATATAATTATACTTGTAGTCATTTTTTTATATTTTGAGAACGTAAGCAAAGTATATAATTACGCTCATATCCTTGTTAATGTTTGCAGCAGAGATTTTTCTGCTAAAAAATCAAGTTAAGTAATACCAACATGTCTAAAAACTCTTAAGAAGTTTTTTTTTAGCAATTTTGCTTTTATTATAGAATATATTTATTGATAAAGAATCAAAAAGATATTGTAACGGGCAAATTTTTGTTCAATTAAACTTTTGAAAGCAAAAAAATGTTTGTTTAACTAAAAAATTGTTTTTTTATAAACTCCTAAGAAAGCTGCAGAACTACAAGTTTTAATTGAATATTGTATATGTAAAATTCATGTTTACTCACTTTTGTTGCAAAACACGAAAAAGAGTCTAGAGACTTATAAATATTAATTTTTGTATTTTCTAGGCCAGTGGCGTAGGAGGGGGGGGGGGCTCAAGCCCCCCCTCTGAAAAAAAAACTGCGCCTGAAATTTGAGGGGGGTCTATTTTTGTGCAGAGATTTTTTTGATAAAAAATTCTTAAATAAAAAATTTTTATCACAAAAAATTTCAAATAAAAATAATTAAGATTTTTTGCGATATAAATCAAGTTTTTAGGCCATATTTTTTAAAAAACACTGACTAGCCCTGGTCACAAAAAATTCCTGGCTACGCTACTGTTCTAGGCATAAAAAACATGCATTCAAACTTCAAAAGCATTTTTTTTATGACCAGCGATTTTATGATTGCTGTAATCAAACTTTAAACTGCAAAAAGTATTGAAATGCCGTAGTAAGATATCAACAAATAAATGCATCGAAATAAAAAGATTAGGTTTGTATTTTATATAATTAAATTATTCTATTTTATCTTGTTTGTTTCGTTCATTGCAAGCTAGTATTACTGCAATAAGAAAAACAATTTAGGCAACAATGGTGATATGTTATTACTAAAAATCTTTTTTAAATACAAATTATTATCTTAATACATAAAAAAAGGATCTATTAGTACTCTTGTGTAATACGATATATTTTGGCACTGACAGAGCTAGTTAAAATATGTGAAAAATTCTTGTATTATACTTTACGAAATTTCTGTTTTTTTAAAAACAGTATTTTAAGCAAACATAAAGAAAGAAACGAACTAAGGGTGTATTTCTTTTTTATTTTATGGTAAAAATTGCGTATAACCGTATTAATAGTACTGGGTATTTTGCCATGGTAAAAAAAAACAAACTTATTTTTTTTGTTGTTAAAAGTATTTTACCATTGGTAGAAAATTTTACCATGCATATATAAAAGTATGAAAAATACCATGGTATAATTTTTGCCATAGTAAAAAAATAAACAATATTTTTTTTACCATGGTAAAATAAAAATAAAAAATCTCATGGTAAAACATTTTAGGGCTAAGTTTGTATTGTTTTTTACTATGGTAAAAAAGCAACGCAACCTAAGCATCATTTAGTAATAATTGTACACACAACACTACAATGACCCAACATATGCCTCTTTTTTATGCATAAAAACTAAATCTTTTGGCTTGTAATAAAAGTACCTAAACCCATACTTTTTTTGTATTAAAAAAAAACTTAACTAAATCAGATGTATAATTTTGCATTACCAAACCACATTAAAAAACAAAAACCTGTATAAAACATAAGAAATCAGATAGTCCATTACTAAAGTGCGATTACACCTATAAACGGTTTTAATTATACTGAATACAGTCCTTTTTACCACCAAAAAAATATATTAAAACAAGACAGCTAGAGAAAGTTTTATTTACATAACCCCGCAAAATAAATATTTGCGTTCATTAAAAGCATTTTTATTAAACATAATGTTAGCAAATATTTTTTAAATTACATATTTCTATTATATTGCATGATAAAAACATGTAAACTGGCATTTGACTTTTACTTGTATCATTTTAACTGTTGTGGTTTACAATTCAACACGAAAAGATTTTTTAGACTACTATACTGCAGTAGCGTATCCAGTGGGGGTTAAACTCTCTCTCAAACGCTATTGCGCCAAAATAAAAGGTCAAGGGGATGTAAAAATTGAGTAAAAATTTTTATAAAAGAATTTTTTATAAAATGCTAAATTTTTACGAATATGGATTTTTTTCTTATTCCTGTTTTTGTTTTATAAATGTGCAAACCCCGTCTAAAAAAACCCTGGCGGCCTTGCTTTACTTTACTTATTTGTAATTTATGCTGTAAAATTATAATAATAAAATAAAAAATCAGAATGCTTTTTTTACCAAATAATATAATTATTATAATTGAATGTGCAAGCTAACATTGAACTTTTATTTTTCATATAACTTAACAAAAAACTTAACTCTAGTACACCCTCGCTATTTATTGCAGAAATTTTAATCAGTTTAATTATTGTGGCGCGCCCAGCGAGCCATCCGCGCCCAGCCCGCCATCTGGGGCCTTAGAAAAGCTAAAATGTAACGACAATACACTTTAAAATGCGAAAATTTTTTTTAGAAGTTTATTCTACAAAAAAGATTATTAATATCTTTTTTATTTTTTATTTTCACTATTTTTTAAAAAAAAACCCTAAAAAATAACGATTTTATATGGAAAATATATTTTTTTGACGAACTGTATGTATGTTTACTTTTTTTGCCATATATTAGTTTTTCGCTAATTCCCTATTATTTGCCCAAGTGCGGGCTGGGCGAGACTGGCGCGCTGCGCGCGCAACAATTATGTTTAAATATAAGTTATAGTTTTTAGATTTACTTTAATACGTTGATAGATGTCATTTCTGTTTTGTTGTAGTGGAAATGGTCATCCATTATATGGTAAATTTACATTACAAGTGCTTGCAGCAACAAATATACATCTAAACTGCAAAATGGTAGACTGTGTATGCCGTTTTTCTATCTGGCAACAGTTAATAACAATGGTATAAGTTTAAACAAATATTGAACGATGTACAAAAAACATACTGGTTAAAACATGAATTAAAAAATAGATACGCCTTTTACTACATTTTTACATCTATATATGCGATAAATTTCGAATGAGTCTACTTTTTTATCCAAAAAGGATATTTGTTTTACACGCGGTTTTTTTTAGGTTAATAATAGAATATATTTTATTTTAACGATGCTTTTTTTTCTATCCAGTGCGAATTAGTTTTTTTCAAAATTTTTTTCAAGATACAATAAACAAGAATAACTCCTCATGGTCACTAAAAAACGGTTTAGACTCATTTCTTATGAAATCTTTTATTGGTAGCTTTTCCTACAGTATAATAATAAAAACACCATTTTAGAGAAAAAAACCTTTTAGGACGCCAAGGAATGACCACCAAGAAAGCTTTTTGTAAGAAATAAAATTTAAAAATTAAGTAAATTTGGTTCACATATAAATACACCAAAATACAAAAATTAATAATCGCTTCGTAGCCATTTTGAGATATTTATTAAAAAGTCTACCTATAGCTCGAAAATATGACGCCGAAAGTATATATAATCGAGTTATTTTATTTGTATCATATATGTGTAGATTTGCAGCAGTTTGTAGGGTTTTTTTATTTACGAAAATATAAAAATACATTTGAAGATAAAAAAACCAGTAATAAAAAGTTCAACGGAATATAAAGTAGTTAAAAAACATTTAAATTACTTTGATGCAACTTAAATTTGACATTATAAATCTAGCTAACTGCGTAAAAATCATTTTAGAGAATATTTTTAACATGTTTAACTAGATATGTCATTTTAATAAAATAAGTTCCAATAAGAAGAACACACATGAATATATACCTTATAAGCTTCTTTTTTGAACATTATTATTAAAATGACAACAACTTAATATTAACTTATAAACTTAGGGTTGCTGTTTTCTAGGGATCGCCATACACGGGCCTCGAGTAATTAGTAAAAAGGCATTTTTTTTGCCCCGGTTTTAAACCGTGCCAAGATATCTACGTTAAGAAAAAGGGCTACTATTGGTAAAGTAGATTTATGTAGGATTATTTATAAAAAAAGTTGTATCAGGAATATAAAAGATATTTTATTACAATATTTTTCACTAGAGCTTTGTTATGCTTGTTGAATCTTTGTATGGTCCACAGCTGTGATTTTTTAACGCAAATCCAATGATATCGAACTTATGTTACGTTTATTCTTACGTCATGTGCTAAAAAAGAAATTTGAATAGTATATTAATGAACAAATATTTTAATATATGTGTCAAATACAATAAACAAAAAAAAAATGTTCCACGTGGCGTTTTTACAATAATAATTTTTTTTATACTATATGTGTATGTTCAGCGCATTATTGGTGGGCAATATTACCATTTTTGTCAAAAATAGCAAGTATAAAAACGACAATAACCAAATGTAAGAAAAGTAGGTAAGAAAAGTAAAATTGGTCATTATGAACTAATTTAGGTTTACAATAATATTTTCAGCCGAGAGAAATAAAATCTGTTAGTTAAAGATTAAAATCTCTCGTAGATCAAAAAAATCTGCCTATCTAGACCTTGGATATATGTTTGTTATTAATTCATTTAATAACTTAGGCAGGTTGCGCGCTTGACGCTTGTATAAACTTTTTTTTGCTTAATTTTCTTATTAAAACAAATTGAATTTATGATATTGGTAATTCGGAACAACAATATTTGGTGTCGGGTAATACGCCTGTATAATTATTTATGGACGCCTGGTAATTCCCATACATTTTTAGTAAAATCCAAACTAATTTGAAAAATACAAACTAATTTTCAAATTTACAA
>JAQFYM010002105.1:0-26061 GCA_034694785.1 Agrenia bidenticulata | reverse complement strand
CAATAGGGGCCATTCAAGAACAAAATTAATTTCATGATGATCAGTATTATTTACTTGATTTTTTAAGACTAATGGCATCTCATTTGGGGTTTATCACCAACAGTACTCGCATTGTTAGTTAAATACCAAAAATTTTAGATAATTAATCCGTGTAAATTTTTTTTGGTTATGCAACAGGTTATAAAGCTTTATGGATGGGAGCCATCGTTCCAAACACAGATTCAAAAAATCCGCTCAGAAGAAATGCGGTTGTTGAGGAAAGCTGGAATTTTGAATTCGAGTCAAGCTCTCAGTTTCACTCTTGCCCCGTTCTTGGTAATAAAATGTTGGAATTTTTTAAACCTACAAAACTGTATTATATTGGGTTTTTTAACTAAATAGGTTGGCCTATTCACATTTGCCACGTACGTCTTAATTGATGAGAAAAATTCTTTGGACGCAGAAATAGTCTTTGTCGCTCTGACCCTTTTCAATATCATGAGAATGCCGTTGACCATGTTCGTAATACCTTATTTATAGGGATATTTGACCAGTTTAAATTGCAATGTAAATTATGGCGGCTTAATAAATATTTGAATGCTGAAGAGATTGACTCCGATGCCGTTTCTCACGAGGAAAATGAAAGCAAGTCTTTGCCATAGACAATCAATCACTTTTAACCTAGATGATAAAAAAATGACAATGTCATGTATTTAAATATTTATTTATAGAGAATCCTATTGTTATTGTTAATGGAACGTTTTCATGGACGGAAGATTCTTTGACGCTAAAGAATATCAATCTTAAAGTGGAAAAAGGATCTCTAGTGGCCGTTGGTGAGTATGTTGGATTTAAACATAAATATCAGCTTTAGAAATATAGTGGATTTTTAGAATACTGTTATTTACAGTGGGAATGGTTGGTTCCGGTAAAACGAGTCTCCTTACTGCCTTGCTGGGTGATTTAAAGAAACATTCCGGAATAGTGAATCTACATGTAAATACATGTGTCTCCATTAATTTATACATTTAAACGTTTGCTTTACGCATGTGTTTGGATTAATATTAAGGGATCAACGGCATATGTAGCCCAAGCGGCTTGGATTCAAAACTCCAGCCTTCGAGACAACATTTTGTTCAACGACCCCATGAATGAGAAAAAGTACAAAAAGGTCATTGACGCCTGTGCCTTAGCTCCGGATCTGGAATTCTTATCCGAAGGAGACCAGACTGAAATCGGTGAGAAAGGCATAAACTTATCCGGAGGTCAAAAGCAGCGGGTGGCGTTGGCTAGGGCAGCCTACAAAGATTCAGATATTTACTTGTGGGATGACCCCCTCAGTGCCGTAGACTCACATGTCGGCAAGCACATTTTCGACAAGCTCATCGGACCCAATGGATACCTAAAGGACAGTACTCGAGTATTTGTGACCCATGGCGTTGCTTTTTTGCCCCAAGTGGACCAAATCATTGTAATGAAAAACGGAGAAATTAGCGAAAGCGGAAGTTTTATAGAACTGCTACATAAAAAGGTAATTGAAAAACTAGTTGCGTTTTAAAATAAGCATTTATAAATAAGTCCGATTTGTATCTTATTTATTGATTTATTTTTCTGTAGGGAAGCTTTGCCGAATTTCTTTTGGAACATTTGGGTGGTCAAAGCGAAGAAATTGATGAGTCGGTTATTGTGGCGATAGAAGGAGTCGTGGGAACTGACACTTACCGCAGAAATTCTTCGAAACTCCTCCAAAGAAAATCCTTCAAGGTTTTTACCTAAAAAATAATTAACAATTGTTGTAAAAACTGATAATTTTTCTAATTTAAACATCATGTTTTAAGGATTCAATTTCAAGGCCACCTGAAATTGTGCCGGAAAAGTCAAAGAAACTTATTCAAGAAGAAATTTCAGAAACTGGAAATGTAAAATTCGAGGTTTACGTGAACTACTGCAAAGCCGCCGGGGGCTTTTTATTAATTATAGCTTTGATATTTAATATAATCAACCAAGGTGAGACTGGTCACGTTACGCATGATAAGCCCTAGATATGAATTGATTGCTTACGTATACAATATCTATTTGGTGATTGTGTTATCTTAGCGGCATCGGCATATGCAAGCATTTGGCTTTCGAACTGGTCGGATCAAGGAACGATTGATAAAAAAGTAACTGAGGGATTTCAAATAAGATCTACAACAGATAAATATTTGTGGGTTTATGGAGGACTTGGGGCTATTCAAGGTATTCACAAAAATTTTGTTTATCGACTTCTTTCTTTCAATATAACCGACTAGGCGACTACATGTCTGTTAATGGGCCTATTCGAAGGTAAAGCCTCAATTTATTTATGCTCTTAGTATGTATTATTTGCATACTCTAGCAAATCCGCTATGAAGCTTTAAAGTTCGTTCAGAAGCTTTTCACTAATAGAAAAATAGACATATTTTACAGAAACAATGGAGAAGCCTAGGCGTATTCAGTCAATTTACAATGTGGTCAATTATCGATAACGCCCGTTCGTAATTTGTATAGTCGATATTTCGACAGAATCAATTTTGTTGTTTTTGGTTTTTAAAATGAACTAAAAAACTTTAAGGGTCCATTGAAGGAATTTTATGGTGTTAAAGCGAACATTTAATTTGTCAAATTATAGAGAAGATAATATAATCCCATTGAATTAGTGTTAAAAAAAATTTGGATAAAGTTCGAAGCTTATCACTGGCTAACGATATTATATTTTAATGTTTTAGGTGTCTCAATATTGACGGCTGCAATATCGCTTACAGTGGCCACACTGAATTCTGCAGCCTCTATTCATTTGCAAATGCTGTCCAGAGTAATGCGGGCCCCAATGTCATTTTTTGACACGACTGCTCTGGGTCGACTCGTTAACCTGTTCGCAAAAGACGTTGACACATCAGATCTTCTAATTCCCCAGAATATTCGAGCATTTTTTGAAATCAGCTTAAGTGTCGTTTCCACCATCATCGTCATATCCTACAGCACGCCTTGGTTCATCTTATTCATAATCCCGTGTATGATGCTTTACATTTTTCTTCAGGTAAGTTTTGAATGCTTTTGTGATAGTTTGAAAAAATATTTAAATGTTTTGGTATACTCTTTAGCGATTCTATGTTGCGACTTCAAGACAGCTTAAAAGAATTGAGTCCACCTCCAGATCTCCCATATATTCAAAATTCAGTGAAACGATTTCAGGAGCGACGACAATTCGAGCCTTTAATCTTCAAGAGGATTTCATAACGGAAACAGAAAAAAAAATCGACTACAATCAAAAGGCGTATTATCCTTTTATTGCTTCGAATATGTAAGAAAAAAGTAACACGCATTGATAAACGTGTTTGGCGTGTCTGTCCTGTTGGATATTTGGTGCCAAGGCCATCAAAATTTTCCCTTTTAGTAGCCAGTGGAGATAAATTGTCCGATCACGTTAAACATGGCCAATTCAAAGCATCGGGTTGGTGTTAAAATGTACCGGATAAGATCTTTCAGAGAACAATATTTACCAAGTAAATATGTCCTTGAAAATATAAACCGGAATTTTTTACTGGTAAATATGTACCGATGAATATGTTGGCGGAAAAACTAAATTTAAAAAATCTAGTTTTTTTAAAACAGTCAGAATTTACTACTTATAATAACCAACCCAAGCTTAACTTAATTTTAGTTTATTAATATAATTCCGAAATTTATAAAAACTTGATGACCAGATAACTGGAATGAATGTACATGAATCGGTACATATTTTCTGGGCACATATTTACCATGTATTTTTCCGTGCACATATTTACTAAAGGGTTTTCCGGGTAGATATTTGCTGGTACATATTTGCCAAATTCCCCATACGTTGGACGAGGGAGGATAAAGCGACGTAACAGCCCTGGCCCCCTCCAATAAGCTCATTTAAACGTAATTTGAATGTCATAGGTGGATAACAGTTCGTCTTGAGGGAATCGGTAGTTTGATAATCTTCGCTTCCGCGGTGTTTGCTGTATTGACTCGGAGGACAATCAGTCCGTCCATTGTTGGCCTATCCATATCTTACTCTTTGCAAATAACGCAGCTACTGAATTTCTTGGTGCGAATGACCACAGAATTGGAAACAAATATCATTGCCGTGGAACGGATGGAGGAATTACACTCAACGCCACAAGTCAGTTTTTCATAAAATCAATACATCATGGAAAACTAAAATTTATTAGTTTTTTATCAGGAAGCGGCTTGGGTCAACGAAGTGAGGCCTCCTAAAGAATGGCCACAAAGTGGGGCAGTCCAGTTCAACAATTACGAAGCTCGGTACAGAGATGGACTTGACCTTGTTCTACGAAGCATCTCATGCTCTTTTAACCCTGGCGAAAAGGTTTACAAAACTTATGCTCATAATTCTTGCAAAAAATGAATTACTCGTAATTTGATATTTAAAAAAAATTTTTTTGCAGATTGGGATAGGTAACGAATATCTTTCGGGTTATAACAGCAAAAATCCGCGAATCGTTTTCAAATATCATTTATTGATTTTTTGGTTGGGGATTTATAGTTGGAAGAACCGGAGCAGGAAAATCTTCCTTGACGTTAGCCCTTTTTCGTATTGTCGAGCCAGCATCGGGTACCATTTTAATTGATGGGATAGACATCACTACAATAGGTCTTCATGATCTTAGGTCTAAGATCACCATCATCCCTCAAGTAAGTCATCGATTATTATAAATGTGCCCCTAAACAAGGTTTTTTCTATCCATTACTATTGATGAATGTGTTTGCTTATGATTTTATTTTAGTTTTCTTAGGTTTGTCTCCCCTTACAAACTCACCCAAATATAATCTGAAAACCTTAGCTACCAATGGCCCATTCGTTTGAACAATAACTTGAACAATACCTTGTATTGGATCAGGATAGAGTGAACTTCCTGAAGCTAGGAGGTCAATATTTGAGATACAACGCGAGTTGACGCTCACGGTCCCAACCCTCCCTTTTAATCTAGTTGGACCAATATACAAAAAATTGCTCATGTTCTGTCCGAAAGAATATTTTCAATTATTATATTTCAATTATTATAAAGAAATTTTGTTTTTCTAACTCTATTTTCTGGTGAACCCCCTAAAATCCGCACTGGTCACCCTTTTATCATTATCTATCCGTGCTCCAAATTCGCCGTTAATTTACCCAGTTTAGATCAAGTCTGGGAGTTTTGGAAATTTGTGATAAGCAAAATGAAAAAAAACACAGCGCCGCCCTATTATTGCAGTCAGGTACCTGCATGTAAAATCACGAAGCTGAGGGTGTATTTTTCTAAATCTTCCTATGATTGACCCGCACAGGTCATTTCTTTCATGTGATTTTTACCAATATATGATACTTATAAATATTTTTCATTCAGGTACGTGCATGACAAATGTTAGAACTGGAGGTCATTGTTTAGAAAACTCCGTATGATTGACCCTCACGGGTCATTTCTTTCATGTGATTTTATACAATATATGATACTACCAAATATTATTCATTCAGGTACTTGCATACCAAATGTTAGAACTGTAAGTCATAGTTAAGAAAACTCCGTATGATTGATCCTCAAGGGTTTGTTCTTTCATGTGAATGGAAAAAATATAATATGATTGTACCAATTATTTTTCATTCAGGTACCTGCATACCAAATTTTAGAACTACAGGTCCATTTAAAGAAAATTCCCTATGATTGACCCCCTCTGGTCTATAATTTGGTTTATGAGTTCAATATTTAACTAATAACACAAAATATTATCCTAAGTCCAGCTTACAAAATCTGTTATTTAAACTTATGTATTAAGATACTCCCCTACGGCCATTCAACCCCTATGGGTCAATTTTGGCACAGATATGGCCCATCTACGAATTCGATTCTGGATTTGGCCTGCGGTGGTGTGTACCAAATTTCTGAAATCTAGGTCAACTTTATCGAGAGTAATCATGATGACGGACGGACGGACGGACATTGGCGATCATTTAAGTCCTAACGAACGGGCTTAATATACTAATTTGTGTGCAAGGTGCTTTTGTTCTTAGATAGATTTTTAATCTGCTTCTAAATCATCGTAGTAATTTTTTTTTAATCTGAAACAATACTATGATTTTTTAATTCGTTTCGTTATTATTGTTTTGTTTTCATGGTTGATCTCAATTTATAATGGATACTGTGTACAGGTTCAGAAATCCAGAACCAAGGCATTTTGTAATGCCAAGCTTGAGTTCAATCGCTTTTACTCAATATACTAGTGTAAAAAAATTGATTGACTATTTTAAAAGTTATTATGCGGACAGATAGACGCGATATTATATCATTAGGCTAGGGCTAAATTATTTCCAAAACTAAAAATTAATTTATTAATGCCGAATCTTGTCAATAATTAGGATCCTGTTCTATTTTCCGGAAACTTGAGAATAAATCTTGATCCTTTTGACGCCTTTGCGGACGACGAGGTGTGGAATTGCATAGAAGCCGCTCATTTAAAGGCCTTTGTGAAGTCTTTGCCTCAAGGTCTCTTGTACCAAGTAACAGAGGAAGGGCAAAATTTCAGGTAATTCAAAACTTTATTTTCATGATATTTTAATTACCAGATTTAACAAACAAATTGGATTGGTAATTCTGAACCACTTCAAGTGTTGGTCAACGTCAACTTATTTGCCTTGCTCGTGCGCTGCTAAGAAAGACAATGATTCTGGTGCTTGACGAGGCTTCGGCAGCGGTTGATCTTGACACGGACAGCCTTATTCAGAAAACCATTAGAACGGCGTTTGAAACCTCGACAGTTATAACAATCGCCCATCGGCTCAACACCATAATGGACTCGCACAGGTTCGTAATTTAAAAGCACAGGATTAAATTGTTACATGCCGACAATATTTTTATCTGTCAATTATCATTTTCGGAATCCACAGGGTTCTTGTCTTAGACAAAGGGAAGATCGTAGAATTTAAACCTCCTCAAGAGCTGCTCAAAAATCCTGCATCCATATTCTACGGAATGGCGAAGGATTCTGGACTAGTTTGATGAATAATAAGTAAATGAAATAATGTTTGACGTTTTTAAATATATTCAGTTTTGGCGTCTTTCCTCTCTGTGTTTACCAATTTACGAAAAACATATCAACTATGACCAAATTAAAAATTCGACGATGTGTTGTAATCGAATTTACTCCTATAACCTTTTCTATAAAAAGTCTTAAGATTTTTTAATTTCTAAAAAGTAAAATAATTAAAATAATATACAAGTAAGCATCAAAAATGAAAGTACCACTGTAGTTTAGGGATATTCCAAAAGACTAATAATTCTAGGATATGCTGAGGTTTCCAAACCAAACAAAAAAATTTAATCGCTTAATGTTTCCATTTAACCGGGGTCATGAAAATTCTGGTTCCAAAATTATGTTAATGTGTTTCGGTTATAACTTGCATTGCATGGAATAAATAAGTAGCCATTGAACCCACCATCAAGGGCATCGCGGTCATCGTGGGGCACTGAAATTTATCATAGAAATCATGTACTGCGAGCGGTTGATTTACTGATAGCTGATCCACACACACACAATCGTAATGAAAACCTTGCCCAAATCTTTTTTAGACTAGCCATTGGAGCCCGCTATAACGGACATTGCCTATAAAAATAATCAGCCATAGGACCTGCCAGTACTGGGCATCGGAAAGATGTCACCTTGGGGCATAGGGAAATTTTATCATAGGAAGTATGCACAAGTAGCGCCAGTTTCAACCCGTCACAAACTCACAGAAAACCTTGCGAATTAGTAGTATGACTAGACATCGTTGCCCGAAATTCTGGGCATCAGCTAAAAAAACTGATCAGTCATAGGCCCATCCAGCATCTCAGAGACGTCATCAAAAATATTGCATTTCGATTGGGGCACTGTGAAATGTTGTCATAGAAAGCATGCGCAGTGAACGGTAGTTTAAAATGGTCACAAAATCTCGGCAAATTTGTAGACATAGCCATCAGACCCGCCATTATGACCATCTCAGAGACGTCATCGAAAGGCAGGGGCAATAAGCACTTTAATCATAAAGTCGGGCGGTAGAGTCAATAAGTAACAGACATACACACGCACACCTTGAGATCCTTGGCGGATTCTTGTTTATTAAAGACATCGGTGCCTGCTAAAACGAGCATCGCCTAGAATCCCTTAGAAAAATTTATCAGCGATCGGGCCCGCCAATATGAGCATCGCAGCGACGTCATCCAAGTGCAGGGGCACTGTGCAATTTTATCATAGAGTCGAGCGGTAGATACAACTGGTAACAGACATACTTACACACACAAACACACACAGAAATCGTTGCCCAATTCTTAGTTAGATAGAAGGGTAAAACTACCATCATGACTAGACCGATGATTATGGTTAAACGGTTTAATTTGGTAGGAATCATTTCTCCACAGTCGGATATTATGAGTTAACGAGGGCAATTGATCGTTTGTTTGGCAAATTTCAATGTTATGCTGAGACCACTTCAAATATTTGCGAAATTGGCAAATTAGGTCAATTTTTTATAAACTATCATGATGATTTTGGAAGGTTTATCAGCACATTAAAATTCAATTTAATCAAATTTAAAATTGGTGATGCTTGAAAGTATGGTAATTTGTAAGCACATCCATCTATCCTCAGTATCTTGTCATGGCCGCATAGGTGAGTTATTTGTTATTCATTTATTTAGTAGCTCCTGACTCAGGCTGTGCCAAATCACTGCTGTTGTTGAATAAAGATAATATCTACAAAATAATTGAACGACATCAAGTCAATTCATTTCAATACCTTTTTTAAACAAAGGCTAAATAAAAAGGTTTTTTGATGAGTTTTTCCTACAAATTCAGGCTTATTTTACATATCAATATTAAGTGAAGACCACTTCAAATGGTTGTGGAACAAATTAAATTTTATGACTTTTTAGCCCGACTCCAAGGGCTTATAGGATCATGTCAGTGTCCGTCTGTCGGTCCGTCCGTGTTTCTTCACGATAACTCTCTTCAAACTAGTCCGATTGACTTGATCCGTCGGGGCTACCCTTATGAAATATACATAAAAATGCAAATAAATCATTGGAATTTGATACGGTTGTTTTGTTGGACCAAACTAGCGATAATTTCCATATTCGAGAAATTGGTTGCTTAATTAAACATAAGTTTTAAAACGTCGAATTGGGTGGTGCAGTGATAAGATGATCGACCATCGAATCGGAGTTGGGCTCAGTGAAGTTGTACAGGGAAGTTTTATTAACTGTCATAATGATTTTGGAGTTTTATCAGCACTTCATATTACCAAAGCATAAATTATCAATTAGTTTGTTGTTTGCAAGTTTGGTAATTGATATACAAAAATAATCAAGCTTCCAAACGTTGCTTAGGTGCGTATTCATCAATCATGATTAAACTGTCATGAGTGGTATACTTGTTATTCATGTATTCAAAAATTATAAATGTTGAAAAGAGCTCACCTTTAGATATTTTTTAGGGAAGAATTATAAGCCTTTTATTAGTATTACCATAAATTATGATATTCTTTTATTGTCTTACCGATTGAATTACACTATAAAAATTACTAAAAGTTAAAGTTGAACTAGTTAATTATGACATAATGAGGTAAATTACATTTCATACTTCTCTATGAAAAAAAATTGAATTGCTTCCTTTTAAGTTCAATAAATAGGGCTGCATTAGTTATTAAATTCCTTCCTTTTCTAGGAAAATTATTTCAACCGCTTCCTTTTCAATAAATAGCTCTGCTTTGGTTATTAAATTTCATAATTTTCTATGAAAAACCTTTCAATTGCTTCCTTACAAGTTCAAAAAATAGCGCTGCATTAGTAATTTAATTTCATTTGCTTTCTATAAAAAACCATTCATTCGCTTCCTTTGAAGTACAATATAAAACGCTGCATTAGTTATTACATTTCATCTTTTTAATGAAAAGCCATTCAATTGTTAATTTAAAAGTTCTATAAATAGCACTGCATTAGTTATTAAATTTCATACTTCTCCTTGAAAAACCATTCAATTGCTTCCTTAAAGTTCAATAAATCGCGCTGCATAAGTAATTAAATTTCATACTTTTTTTATGAAAAACCAATCAATTGGTTCCTTAACGTTCAATAACTAGCGCTGCATTAGTTATTAAATTTCATCTATCTGTATGAAAAACCATTCAATAAATTCCCTAAAGTTCAATATACAATACATTAGTTATTAAACTTTATTCTTTCCTGTAAAAAACCATTCAATTGCTTCCTTTAAAGTTCAATAAATAGCGCTGCATTAAAGTTTTTAAATTTCATCTTTCTTTATGAAAAACCGTTCAATTAATTCCTTAAAGTTCAATAAATAGCGCTGCAATAGTTATTAAATTTCATCATTTTCTATGAAAAACCTTTCAATTGTTTTATTAAAAGTTCAAAAAATAGCGCTGCATTAGTTATTTAATTTCATTTGCTTTGTATGAAAAACCATTCAATCGCTTCCTTTAAAGTTCAATATAAACGCTGCATTATTTATTCTATTTCATCCTATTATATGAAAAATCATTCAATTGCTTTATTTATAGTTCAAAAACATACGTTTTATAAAGTCTTTAATTTCAATTGGGGACAGACAGACACACAGAGAGGGCAAGGTTAATAGCTCGCCCCTATAATAATATATGCGAGCTAATAATGCCTAAGTGTATAAACATAATTAATATTTACAGTAAAATTCAACAAAAAAGGTGTCAAGTACAGAGATAAATACATACTAACCTAACTACGTGCATATATATTCAACAGATTTGTTGTTGTATTTTCAATGTATTTAACTGTCTGAGTTTTTTCTTTCTTATGCTTCCTAAATGATCCATGATTTGTCTTAATTGTTATTATTCACAAATCCTTCATGGTTCGTTTTTCTTTTTTTCTTTCTTATTTGGTATTCTTTATTAAAAATACCCTTATCTTTGAGAAACCACTGCTTTAAGAATCTTCCAGTTTCTTTCAATTTCTGCTACTAAAATGCTTTAATAAGTAATTTTCCAATCATTTATTTTTTAATAATATTTATCTGCTTTAAAAACCGTTGACATTATTTTGAACAACTCTGTATCTGTTGTACACAGCATATTTTCCTTATTTGTCTTATTATTTCCTTATTCTTATTTCCTTATTACACCAAATGTTTAATGTCCCAGGGAAAATAACTACCCGGTATAATTTGGGAACGGGGTTCGCTTTACTTCGTCACTAATATTTCCCTAAATTTCCTCGTTACATTCTAAAACTCACAGGTTAAATTTAGCTAACTGGGGTCCCACAACTGGCCGGATCCGTAAACACAAGACAAATAAGCAAAATACTACTCGGAGATCAATTAAATGCTATAAAATATCTTTATTAAAACAAACTAACTGATTCCAATATTCTCGGACTTAAACCAATGTAAGAATGTCGGTCTGTACATTTCACAGTCAATGCATCTTCAGGGTAAGTTTACGACGCAACAAACCGTAAGTTACACTTTTATTTCAACAACACGGAACTCGTAAGCTCACTTTTTGCCATATATAGGCGAGCTAATAAACTTTAAAGTTAATATCAACTGGACGGCAATAAATTGAATTTTTAGCATCCAATTTATCATTTTTATTCGTTGTGTAATGCTACGGTTTTGCATAAAAGATGATGAGTTTTAACTTAAATCATCATTTCTTCTAAGCCAGAATTTTAAATTAACTCTTGAATAAACTTTTTACAATTCCTTGGAATTGTACAACTTTGTAATGATGTTCGGTTAGGTTAGGTTAGGTCTGAAAAACCTACTACAAAAGAGTTCTTTAACTACAATAGTAACATTATTGTGGTTATCACTTCCAACGTCAACTAAGTGACAAAACTTTAATACACCTGGAATTCAATCAATATTGCACGTAAGTCATTCTATATTAAGTTTTTAAGGAAAATTAACGGTCATAGTAACGATATTATAATTTTTGGCTTAGGACGCGCATTCAGATTCTGCAGGTTCCAGCAATGTCTTGGGAATACCAGGTTCGCTGAATTTTGTTTTTGATAAAATAGTAAGATCATGGACTTATTTAATGGCACTATCTTCCGTTTAAAAAAAACTACTCCAAGAAGCTACGAAGGGCTCGTTTCGATAATTTAAATCTAAAATAAAGTCCTAAAATTCCGGGGAATCCGTAACAAATAAGTATCACGAAAGACTCACGAACGGCCACAGGTCAATCCTTCATCCAACGATATAGCCCCGTCACAAAATCATTTGTGGGGTCAATTTCCACCAGCCACCAGTATGTCAAATCTTGGTGCTGTGGGTGTTTATTTAAAAAAAAGATATGGCATATTTATATGAAATTTTTTAAAAATTATGGTACAATGCCTTTAAATTTACAATCAAATATTTGCATACCAAATTTTTTATGCAATAAGTGTACTTTAAAAAAACACACTACAGTCAGCCTCCACGAGTCATTATTTACGATGATCAATTTCAACATCAATCGAAATTGCATTATTTAATCTAAACTACCCCGAAGCAAAATTCTTTAGCTCCATGTTAATTTTTAAGACAGCTTATGTTCAAATTACCGCCACAGGCCACTAAATTGACAGATATCTGATAAAAAACTAACAGCACCAAATTTAAAGACTCTGGGTCAATTCTATCGAGAGTTATCGCGTCTACGGACAGACAGGCAGTCAGACTATGACTATGCTATAAGCTTCAAAAGAACGGGCTAAAAACAAGTCATGTTTGAAGTTCAAATTTTTATTATAATTTATGCTTATGACACTGAAACTTCTCTTGCTACCAAATAATTTGTAGAAATTTAAATTAAAACATGTGTAGCGAAAAACTTCAATCGTCCCTTCACTTGTAAAGAAAAGTTTAGAAAATGAAGATTGAGAATTTTGAATTTGCGATCAATATACTAGGATTAAAATAACTGACAAGGCTTAAAAATTGGGAAGACCCAAGAATTTTTTAGTAAAGTTGGTGGCTACGTTTGTTTAATTTAGTTTCTTACAAATATATATGATATAAAAGCCATTGCAAAAAGATTTAGCCAGATAAGCGTGAATTCGACTTGCTTTTGGTGAAAGTATTTTGGGACCGGCATTTTTAGACGGTTCGTTATAAGTTATAACATCGTTGTTGTCTTGCTGTCCATTTGTGTCAGTAAAGAGTTGACCTAGAGGTCCAAAATTTAGTAGAGTCTGTCTTTGAAGGATCAGGTAATTTGGTGACCCGTAGGTGTAGATTGACAAGAGGAGGCACCTTAAAACACTGAAATAGAGCTACAAAGTTTTGAATTCGGGATTATGAGACTAAATAATGCATAATAGTATAATGCGGAAATAAAAAAGTCTAATAGATGAACCGTGGAGACTGCACATAACGGGTTTTTTAAAAGATCACCTATAGATGGGAAATTCGGTATGCAGGCACCAAAGCGCATATTAAAAGGTATTTTACCATTTTTATCCAATTTTCAAAGCAATTACCCGTTGAGGCCGGCCATAGCGGGCTCTGTAAAAGTGCGCGTATATTCACAATTTGCTATGCAGGTACCTTATTGCACATAAGTAGGCATTTTACCGATTTTTTTTAAAAATTGTTAAATAAATGATTCGTGGGTGTGGACCATAGTGGGTTTGCAATAAGTCAACCCACAGTTTTAAAATTTGATGTGCATGTATCAATTTTTATACTAAATAAGATGGGAGTTAATTTCGTTGAAAACTTTAAAATCAATTATCCACAGATGCAAATTTGGTTACAGGTATCCTAGATATCCCCGCAAAGATCATTAATTGAAAGTTAAGCTGAATTATGAGTACGTGTAAATTTGGACGCGATAACTACACCAAAATGAAATAAAATTGGAATTGAAAAGCATTGATAATTGAAGTTCAATCGGCTAGTTCTTCGTTGATAGATGATCCGAACGTAAATGTGACGCAAAAGTTGCCTTTCATCCTAGCAGAAGTCACGAAGTTCAATAACGGAACTGGAAAATATGATTTGGAGTTACTCTCCCGTTGTTCCAATTCATACACTTTTTGTTTACCACTACCGACACTTCCAAGCTGTTTCATCCTGCACAATGGGTTTTGCCGCTTCTTACAATTGCTCCTGCAGTTAAAAACTATGCTTACAATCTTGTACATGACATTGACAATGAAATCATTCTAGCAACATCAAACTGGAGTAACGACACTCTCCAGATGTATAAAACCTCGACAGACCTTGTCAGTTATCATGATTATAGTTTAGTTGACAATCAAACCGCATTAGAGCTTATCAATGCAAAATACGACGGTGTAACAACTCCTGATCTTAATGGAACAGCCAAGCTGAACAACCTACTCGATACCGTTGGTTACTTTGAAAACGGCAATGGCGAAATGCAAATTCATATAATTAAGACATATTTGCCCTGTCTTGCCTTTTTAGAGTTGGCATCTCAGAATATTGACCTATACTCACCAGACCAGGGTTGCACATTTTGTTTAAATTTTGGACTCCGTCAAAACATACGTTGCCACTGATGTGGAGAAAATGTTTATGAAAACTTGACTTCCCTAACAAAATTACCCATGGAAGCTTTATCCCAGTTTAAAATAAACATATCAAATATAGTAGACGTTAGGGATAAAAATACCGTCGTTAAGAATATGGAATCAGATTTAAAATTACATTCTAAGCTGTTAACAGAGGAATTTCATCGACCCATTAGCACCCTGATTGAATTTATTTCAATGTCCATCACAGTTTATAAGAACATTGGAGTAAGTGAAACCAGTTCAAATGTGATAGAACTTCAACAAGTGTTACCCCCTCTCAATATGCTGCAACGTTTATTGTCATCTCCAAATTTGACATGGAAGACGTATCAAAATTGAAACAACGCATTTGAACTTGTATTGACTCCAATTCAAAGCGAAGTTATCTGGCATTATTTATTAGTTGAACTCATTGACAAACTTTCCGACGATTCTATTCAAGTTCAAAAGAGAGACGACCTCCAGGTATGGTGAAAATATAATGCTTACATTAAACCAACCAATTTTAAAACATTCTATGAAAAGTTTGAAAACAAAACTTGGCCAGATAAAAACACAGTTCGTGAGTACCTTGAAAAGTCGGAAAGCCGGTATAATAGTCTAAACAACGTACTAGACATAACTTTAAAAAATCAGTTAGCGTGCAAAATCTCAAATTTTAGAAATATAGTAGAAATTGAGGCAAATTATCTTTTATTGACTGACGTGAAGTCTTGTTTATTGGGTAAATTGCCCACAACTGTAATTATCTCGGCAATTCATACATTTTTGGTCGATACTGATTTTGAGGGTTTGCAAATTAGCCACTCAAAGTTTGGTCTTGTTTTAATGGCCCCTAACTGGTATGTCAGATCAAACTACAATATAAATCTAAGTGCATACCACGGCGAACTTCAAAATCCTACTCAATTTCCTGGATTGGGTGATGAAACAGGAAATATCGGGACAAGCGGCAATGATTACGGAAATATTTATGGCATTTATCTTCAAAAGGTAAGCTTAACTTGAATTACATGCTGTTTTGACTGATATAAACCACAACAGCAAATTAAGGAATTAAACGAAAAATGAAATTACAAATCCTCTTTCTTTATAAGTATTTCCTTTTACTTTTCAAGCATGTATTTTATATTTTGAAATTCAAAGAAAATAATTCTATTTATTCTGAAGGTAATTTTTTTTTATAGTTCTGATATACATGGCCAAATTAAAAAATAAAAACACTAATTTATTGGTTTTTTTGTAGTTGAACCAATTAATTTGGCCACTTCAAGGGTAGAATAATTTGTGTTTTAATATTTTCAGAGATTTTTTCACATTTGTTTTCTTGCAATTTTATATGCAATCTGTGTTTTGATTTTGTTATTTGAAATTCATGTTTTTTATTCACCCCTGTTTTTTATAGTCCGGAAGCCAATTAAACTACACCCTACTTGGAGGCACGGGAGGAATAGGGCAACAAGGCCAGAACGGATGGGATGGGGAAAAGGGTGTCAGACAAATTATAAAAACTTATTGCGTATGACGATGGGGTGGTGGTAATCATTGGAGGTGCTCCCGGAAAACCAGGGAAACGAGGTGGAGATGGGGGTCAAGGAGGTGCTGGTGGACTTTGCGGGAATGCATTTATAATAGATTTTATGTCCGTCACACCAATAACATATGCTGGGGACAATGGAAAAGAAGGACCAACTGGATACCAAGGAAATGACGGTAACACGGGTCCTACAGGGGATCCAAATGATGTCAGAATCGATGATGCTAAAGGTACCGGTGGCAAGTGGTGCAAAAGATTATCCGGAGAACATGACAAAACTGACCCAGAATCCGTTTCTGACATAACACCAATTATCATTTTGAAATGCTCAAACAACCCCCGTAATTGCACCAAAAAATCCTTTAATAAATTAAAATTACCCCTAGTGTTTCAAGACTTTCAAATTTATGTCAATGAATTTAAACGCAGAGTTGCTAACCAATCCGAAAACATGTTTTTCCATTCCTTGTTGACTTACTTTCTTCAAAAACTTGAAGCCCATGACTCTATTTCAAAAAAATTAAACCTAAATTCTAAAAAAATAAATTCTAGGTTTGACTAAGATAACAGCAAAAATAAAAAATTCTGTAGCTAAGCTATGGTTACTATGATTATACTATGTAAAAATCCGTCTGGGCTTTAAATTAAAAATATTTATGAATTAGAAATGTACTTTCATTGTATTTGCAAACAAGGAGCAAATAAAATTATGTGTCATAAACCTTAAAACAAGCTCCTAAAGGGCGATATAAGTCAGCAGGACGTGCAATGAAAATTGTTTGTGGGTCATTTTCATTCAGATTCTCATTGCTATTTCCATTTGCTCTATAGAGTTTTTTGAAAAATATTTATAAAGCAAAGGCTGGTACTCTCCTTGAAACCGAAAATGGAATGATAAGATAAGAAATTCAGAAACTTTTGAATTCCAAACCAATCGCCCAACCTTTTTCTTATAATTTTATATTACTTTTATAATTATTCTAAAAGTTCGTTGGATAGCCTGAAAATGTTGGCCTCAGAAATTTTTGATCTGGATTTAGCCATAGTTCCAATTTCTACGACCTGCCTTCGGTACTGAAGACTCCAAAAACTATATCTTGGACTTTCAAAATTTAGAATAACTATGAGCATGCTTCGTAAAAGAAAAACATTTAATCACTGGAGGGCTGGAGAAGGGTTGGATAAGGGGCCACAAAGTGAATAAATAATAAATGAATAATAATACTGAATAATAATAAGTGAATAATCAGTTGATTACACAATTTTTAGAATTAACATCATATTTTATAAGTCAAGTACTCAATAAAATCCACTACGTGTACGGTTCGCAGAACAACCATCGGATATCCCATTTTCTACCCGGGCTAAGAATCTTAGAATTTAGGCTATTTTGGGAAAAAAAAACTACGAGAGATTTTGAATAAGTTTGTCTAATAGCCAACTCATGTAATTTGATTTTACTTGAGAGATGTAAAATACAGTATCATGAAATCTATTTCCAAGGCTAGATTACGAAGGACATAAATATAGGAATCTACCTAGACGGCGATGGTTTTAATTTGGGCGGAAAGAGATGTCATGTATATTGGAAATCGGAATTGTGAACTGTGGATGAAGTCGGAATTTTACAATGCGGCTAATGTTGCTATGAATTTCATCGTAGAAATTTTATTTTACCGGATTGTCGAATAGTGAAATTTATAATTACAGTTAAACCCTTTTTTAAATTAGAAACTATAGGATTTTGTTACTGTTGTCTCTCACTAAACAAGAACCTACCCGGGCATTACAATTTTGACTCTGAGAATCTGGACGCTTTGGACCAAGGATTCCGGTTTGTTGGTCTGATATCCATGATAGACGCTGTTTCCAGCAGCAGCAGGGATTACAGTCGTGATGGTCTTTGGTGACCAAGCCGTGTTTACTACGGCCATTGCAAGAGCTGTCGGTATCATTTCTGAAGGTATACAAATACAGTCCATCGACAATTAAATAATCGGCGTGTTTCAAAACTTGAGTTGACCTTTAAACAGCTTATTTAAGACAATTGAGGAGAAAGCGGAAAGAATCGGTTGCACTGTGCAAGACATTGATCCAAATCCAAAAAAGCACAAGCTCGTCACGCCTCAGTATGAAAGTTTAAATGATTTTGAATTTGAAAAAGCGTGCCATTTTAAAAATAAATTTTTTCTGTAAACTTTTATCCTGCATTTACGGGCAAACAGCTGTGATTGAATGTAGCGCGGAATTTTTTTCATATTTTGTCACCTATGCCCTTCAAGGGTGGTATCCCCTTAGTCTTATTGGAATTCGGAGCAGGTGGGAGTCTCGAGCTATTAATGATCTTGAGGATAGTTACGGACAGGAATGGGTTCGAAAAATTATGCTGCGATGTTTTTGTGAATTTTCGTGTTTTGAAAATTAAAATAATTTTTTTTAAACGGAACATTTTTGGTGCAGAGTTATAGCTCGAGAAAAGCGTTGGAATTGACGGTTCAAACGTCATTTTTCGTGGCGATTGTTGTGAGTCAAATTGCAAATGTTATGTGTAGCAAGACACGAAGGGTCAGTCTCCTTAATCAAGGAATGTGGTAAGTTTTCAAAAATTTGATAGAAATGTAACAAACACCATGCAATCAGCTATTGATGATTTTTTGTCAATTTTGTAGGAATAAGAAAATGAACTTTTCAATAATTTCCTCAATCTTGTTAGCCTGCGCTTTAATTTATACTCCAGCATTGAACGGATCTATTAACCTAACTGCTTTAAGGTATTTTTATTTGGATTTTAATTATGTTTTCAAGGTTTTAAATTTACCTTTAAGTAAGTGAATACCTGAATTTTAATTTGATGATTTTTCTAGACCTGAGTTATGGATTTCACCTTTGCCCTTTGCCCTACTATTAATCATTTATGATGAGATTAGAAAATTGCTCGTACGAAATTATAAGAATGGTTGGGTGTCACAGGAGTTGGATACTTAAGTGTTTATATTTTATACTAAAGTTTTGACGAAAACATTATCCATTTTTTGGATAGTCATTTAATTCCTAAACTCTATTTCAAATTGCTGCTTTTCCCGTGTTTTTCGTCTTAATTGTTTAATTTCCTTGTGGAAACTCAAGGTTGATACTCGAAAATAATTTTAGTAGAAACAAAGTGGAATTTAAAAGATTTTTTCAAGTTTTTACACTCACGAAAACTATTTTGAAGACTACATTTTCAAACTTATTGTTGGTTTTTTTTATTAATTTATCCTGCACAAAAGTTGACGTTAAGTCTAAGGCTATTGCAGCTTTATAGTCAAATTTGGTCTTTACTGCAACTAAGACATAAATAATGCATTGTAATTTATCAATAATACCAACACTTAAAACATTTTTTTAAACATTAAAACTGAAATTAAACCTTAAAAAATCAATAAAATGAAAATTACTAAAATGTTATACCCGCTACGTATCTATCGTTCGCAATTAACTTTGCACTAACCACAAGGATAGTTAATTTAAATGACTATCTCCATGTCTTTAGAAACTGCCTCGTTCACCTAATTAATTACAATGGTGTGGACTTGGTTCCATTTAAAAACCCGGTTGTCCTCTCCCGGTATATTGTTACCAATGTAACTTGTACAGGATGCGATGTCTACTACGGTAAGGAAATACCCTATGGTGACATTTCTCCTCGAGCCAAAGTCCCCAATTATGTAAACATACTGCAACACAAGTTGACCTGCGACACCTATGTCTACTTGTACCCTCCCCCAGTGGACACTTTATTGAACCAATGGAAGTCAAGACTGTTCGTGCCCCCGCAGTTGTACTCCTACTACCCGGGAGAAAAAGGATTCGGAGATATTCATTTTCGGTACAGGATTTCAAATTTAGTCTTCTCACGTCGGCTCTACCACGTCCTCGTCAAGGAGACAATCAAGAGTCCCATGTGGAACTATGCCATGTCTGAAATAGAAAATAAGTTCCCAATCTCCAAATTTTTCCAATTCCAATTTTCGTCGATGAGTTTGGGGGAAATGATAATATCCGCCGCAATAGGATGCAAAACTTGTCGATCCAGCGTCCGGCAGTTTTTTAAAATCTCACCTGCTCCAAAAACCTGGACTTTCGACAGTCTCGATAACTTGAAAAAAATCAAAATCCTCGACACGGACAAGGAATGGATTACATGGAAGTCATCTGTGAATAACTACAAATCGGTTATAGAATCCTGGAACTCTGTTTTTCGAAATACTGGCCATTCAATTCCATTTACGAGCTTCAAGACAATCAAATCTCAAACTGGGTTAAAACTGGAGCAGGTCAATTTCGCAATCCTTGTTCCGAACTTGACATTTGTGACTTTTAAAATCAATCCTATGTGTAAGGAGGTAGGTAGACAAAATGTCGACAAAAAAAATGGCACAAACTCAAAAGCAGAGTGCGACAGTTATTTGACCCCTCCTGTCGTCAAGTTTGACCAGTTTTTCGGTCTCACTTTCCTCCAGAATCTCCAGGAATTTACTTTCCTGGCTTGTGGGAGTGTCGACAAGACGCCAGTGTCCTTTAAGGGATTCGTCACTGCATTTGACAAATGGACATGGATCGTCATAGCAATAACCTACACAGGGATTCGATTAATTTTGTCCCGCTCCTACAAGAGATCAGCGGCTCTAAGCCTTCTCTACTCCATAGTCGACATGCCGAATATACTCGTCGACCAAGGAGATAGACTAGTTCAGAATGTCGAAAAAATCGACAGGAGATATTGGATCCTTGGACCCACTATTTTAGTAAGCATCGTGTTGAGCAACGCTTTTAAGGGGGACAATATCAGCGCTATAACCGCCCCCTTGCGGCCATTACCTTTTCACTCCTTTGATCAGCTGCTCCGGTCAAACTACCAGATATTCAGCCCAGTCCAGGAGGGGATGAAAGTGTCGCTTTATCGATATCCAGAAATGGTCGAATTTATTGAAGAAATCACCGAATTCGGAAGGGCGGTAAGCAAGAAGACCGGGAAAATTGGAAATGGAGCAAAGTTTCGAAAATATATTCGACATCATCCGCGGGAAGTTGAAGACGTTGTGGAAGGCAGGTTCAACTTTTCGTACTTAGATGTCCTCCATAAATGTGACAATACGGGTGTGGGGAGTTGGTCTTCGGATTTGAAAACGTTGGAAAGGAAACTGAGGCTTTTGAAGAGGTCAAGAGGGGAGTACATTTCGGGGGGAAAGGAAATCTTATTTGAAAGGAGTATTGGATGGACTATTGAGAGGTGGAAGAGTCCGGGTATTTTCCGGAGGTTGAGGGGACTTGAGGAATCGGGGATATTTAGGCAGTGGGAGGAATACAATGAATTCTTAAATAGTTTGGATTACAAGCTCTCAAAAACGGTTGATGGTGGGGAGGCGGATTTCTCTGAGGGATGGAGTCCCCTTAAGTTGAATGGAAATATTGTGGCAATTTTTGTCATTGTAGCTGTTGGGTTGGGTATTAGTTTCTTGATGATTTTAGTCGAGAGAGTTGTTGATTATATTAAGCATTTGGCATGGATAACTAAAGTTATCAGTCTCATCGTCGTGGGTTGACACTTTGACACTTGAAGTACTTGAACGTGTACAAAAAAATCCTTGCTTGTGAATACAAGTAACTTGGTCGTGTTGACTGGGATTTGTTATTTGTTTAAATTATTGCCCAATTTATTGAAGACTCAAAAACCTCAAGTTCTTATCCATTCAATTCAGATAACTTAAAGAAATATATCTAACCGATTTGGGCTCCTTAAAAATCATCAATTTCCTTACTGATTTTGTTAAAAAAAGTCCTTAATGATTAGAATAAAAGTTTACAAAGTATTTAAATTAAGTAGACCAGTGGATTGTCTTTGTTGGCATTTTGTTTTTTTATCTTGACTTTATTAAGTTCATTAGGATTGAATAGATTAGGACTCACTGCCTATTCAATGCCTTCAATGCACGCCTCAATCCATATGATTTGCCAAAAGTATTGACTGGAGTTTGAAGACGAAAGCCACGAGATCTTAAAGCTTAGTCTGTATGTGACGGAATTTTCTGCCCTGCCCCCGAAAAAAGTTAAGGGGCAAATAAATTAACTGACCTTATTTCGAACAGTGCTCTCTTTTGACGAAGACTGTGCGCCATACTACTATCACATGAACGATAAATTTGACGGCCCCCGTATGTTTATGTATGTTTATAGTATGTTTATGTAAAAATTTGATTACCCACTTTACCCATTTGGCCAATATTCAGATTGGCCCGCATGGTCTGCGTTGCCCCATATTCCATTTGAATTTATATTTTCATTAAGAGCCGATTTCTAGAAGATGTATATTAAATCCAGGACATTGCAGGTCAGTCGAATCCCAAGGCTGCAAGGGTCACTGCGTAAGATAATCAATGTAATAATCGGCAATACCCAAATATTGTGAAAAAAAATTCTTGATTTTTTTAAAACCATTCATCCTGAGTTTTGAGACAAAATTTTGAGACGAATAATTGTAGCTTTTGCATCTTGTCTCTTGGAATGATCTTGGTGGGAACAAGTTAATGGTTTTGATCTGTAACTGAATTAGTGAATTGTATCTTAATCACCATTGCTGGCCTTTATATACAAAAGGAATACCGAAGCGAAAAGGATTGATGAAATTTCTGAGCTCTGATTAGCTATTTAAATATTATAATTATAATTTTATTGCATAATTTGCATAATGACACAAAAATTAAATATTAAATATTTTTTGTTAGTTTCCTTGTCTATTCCTTATCCAATCTACACGTCTTGACATTCTGACTAGCGTTTGAAATTGGACCCAGTATTCAGAACTTCATATTGGATTTGTGCATGAGTTTTTTATTCGACGAGACCGGTCATGTAAATGTAACACGGCATGAGGTCAAAATCGTCAATGGTTGTCTGAAAAAGAAATACAATAATTAATCTACAAAGGTCATGAAATTGACTGTTAAATTAAATACTATACAATGCATACCCTACGTGAAATTGAATAGATGTTGCAATGCATGTATTCAGAACAGTTTTTCACATCTATTTCTTCTCTAGTAGCCTGAAAAGGATTTCAAAAACCTTTAAAATTTCATAAAAAAAATTAAATACCTAAAAAACAATTTCTTACATCAATTTTTGGTGTTTTAGACAAAATCGGCTGATGAATCTTATTCATGTGCGATAATAGGTATGGATATTTCTGATATGATTTAGTACACTTTAAACAAGGATGCCTTTCTTTCGTGTGAACTGCCAAGTGTGTCAAAAGGGCATTTTGACTAAATTGTTTTTGGCAAAAGTAGCAACTCAACAGTTTATAAGGTCGTTTTTGAACTGTTGATTGATTGGAGGCAAGTTTTATATATTTGTATTTTAGATTTTCTTTTTCACTCTTCTTGTGAATATTCACAAAATGTCTTTGCATACCGGATTCATTATACAGAATCTTATCACACAAATCACATTTGAGTACCAGACCTTTCAACTCATGGGTCGCCTGGTGCCTTTTCAGAGTACTTTTTAGGTTAAAGGAAATGTCACAAATAAGACATTCAAACGGCTTCTCTCCTGTATGGGTGTGTGTATGAGTCACCAAACCACCTTCAGTCTTGAACTTTTTGCGACAGAAATTGCACGAGAAACTCCGAACGTGTGAATGCCTCCGTAGACTAGAATTTTGGCAGTTAGATTTACTGTAGTTTGAACAAAGTTGATCTTTCTCGTTGGTGTGAACTGCCATGTGTTTGTAAAGTTTGGATTGCGTGAACCTTTGATTGCAAAAGTAACAAATTATGCCAATGGTCGGCACATTTCCAACTCTTTTCGATTGAATTGAGGCAAGTTTAATTGATTTGTATTTTTGACCCGTTATTCCATCGTTTTTGTGCATGCTAAGGAAATGATGTCCCATTCCGGATTTAGTGTACACTATCTTATCACACAAATCACATTTGAGTACCAGACGGTTCAACTGATGCGTCGCCTGGTGTTTTTTCAAACAAGATCTTGTTTTAAAGAGAATGTGACAAATATGGCATTTGTATGGCCTCTCCCCTGTATGGCGGAAGATATGTCCCATCAAATTCGATTTTGTCTTGAACTTTTTGAGACATAAATTGCACGAGAATTTCCGAACATCTGAATGCCCGAATTTTTTATGGTGAGATGAGCTTCCTCTGCTTGCTAAAGCTTTAGAACAAACTTGTTGTTGATGTGGTTTTTCTTGAGTATGAACTAGCATGTGTGACTTATGCTTGAAATTCATGTGGCTTAATAGCTCTGACGATTTCATGAAGGATTTAGTACATCTTAAACAATGCTGATGGCTTTCTCTAGTGTGGACTACCATGTGTCTTAAAAGGTGCGGTTGGAGGAATCGCTTTTGGCAAAAGTAGCAACTAATTTTAATTGCAGTCTTCCATTTAACCGTTTTTGATTGAAGTGAGTCAAGTTTGATTGATTTGTATTTTGGGGTTGACCCTCTATCATCACTGTGGATGGTACGAAAGTGGCTTTGCATTCCGGATTTAGTGTACATAATCTTATCACACAAATCACATTTGAGCACCAGCCGGTTCAACTGATGCGTCGCCTGGTGTTTTTTCAAACAAGATCTTGTTTTAAAGAGAATGTGACAAATATGGCATTTGTATGGCCTCTCCTCTGTATGGCGGAAGATATGTCCCATCAAATTAGATTTAGTCTTGAACTTTTTAAGACAGAAATTGCACGAGAATTTCTGAACATTTGAATCCCCGGTATTTCCATGATTGAAATTCATGTGCAACAATAAATGTGATGATTCCATGAAGCCTTTAGTACATCTTGAACAATGGTAAAATTTTTCTTTAGTGTGAACTGCAACGTGTTTCAAAAGGGCAGTTGGTGTAAACTGGTTTTTGCAAAAGTAGCAACTGATTCGTTTTGCAGCCCTTGTTTTAACCTTCTTTTGTTGAAGTGAGTCAAGTTTTAGTGATTTGTATTTTGGGCTTGACCCTCCATCATCATTGTGGATGGTACGAATATGTTTTTTCATTAGGATATCACTGTACATGATCCTATCACACAAATCACATTTGTGTACCGGCCGGTTCAACTCATGGGTCACCTGATGTTTTTTTACAGCAAATCTTGTTTTAAAGGCAATGTGACAAATGTGACATTTGTATGGCCTCTCCCCTGTGTGGGTGCGGATATGTCCCGTCAAATTTTGTTTATACCTGAACCTTTTGAGACAGAAATTGCACGAGAAATTCCGGATGTCTGAATGCTGGTATTTTTCATGTGTGTACAAGCATGTTTGACTGGAAAAGGTTTTGGAACAAACTTTACAAGATTTTGTGTTCATTTTATATCTTTATTTTTAGTAACCGTATTTAGAACAGTTAAATTTAAATATGTTGATTATGATTTTTTTTGAATTTGTATCACTGACAAGACGAAACAGTTTGGCGTATTTAAAATAAATCAGAATACTTTTTAAAATCACACTCAATAATATTCAATTTATTTAATTTGTAGTTCAAATTCTGATGTGTACTTTCGTTTAATGCTAAGTAATATTGTTGTTAGTTGAGGATAACTTTGGCGGTTGTGCGAGGTCTGAGTGAAGAGCATTGAAAGACTTCATGAATGAAAGGAACTAAAAACTAAACTTTCTTAGCCCTTGAACATTTTCTTGTATGCTTGGAAAAAATCCACCTGTGGATTCAAGGCTTACAATGCGAGTTCTTTTAGTGATAAACCCCAAATGAGGTGCCGTTAGTCTTAAAAAACTTCCCTGTACAACTTCATTTAGCCCGACTCCAAACTTCGTGAGAGCTATCCCATATTACCAAGTCGACCAATCGAGACAAAGTCATATTTGGGCATGTCCTCAAACTAAATACGCTTATTTTTTTTTAAATGT
>JAQFYM010002104.1:0-26064 GCA_034694785.1 Agrenia bidenticulata | reverse complement strand
AATGTCATCCAGTGACCCAGAAAATGGACATATACCCGGAACAGTCGATACTTTACTATTTCGTTGAACGGTTTATTTATCCCAGTATTTTCTTCACTTCATAATATTTCAATTGCAACAAAATAATAAAATATAATAAAACCACTTTCAAAATTACTTTATTTTATATGCAGAATCTTTATCCTGTAGTTTTATACTTTTTAGAATATTTTATGTTACAGGTAATTAAACATAAACATAATTCTGAACTGTCAAAGTAATTTTTTTTAAAAGCACTAAAACTAACTCCTCCTAGTAAATTCCAAAGCATTGATTACATTAGCAGGAATATGTTAACGTAAGGCCAACACAGTGATGACATTTCTGATCTAAAGCCCACCTGCAATTTAAAGTAAATGACTGCTAAAAAAATAAATACTGCTTAAAATACATTACGCTATGCCTGATTTATTTGCACCCTTGCAGAACATTCTCTTCCTTAATTTATGAATGAGGGAACTTGCTGGAATACTAGATTATTATGTGCAAATAAAACAGCCATAGTGTTTGAAACTTATTTCGAGTGTGTTGTCACACTTGTGACAAAGAGAAAGTAGAAAGTCATGATAGACCATGCAGGTCATGGAATGAGACGACACGAGATTTGATGAGTGCATTTGTAGGCGTCGGGCAGGCGGGAAATGAATGAAATGTGTGGTATGTATTTTCTTGCTGATCTACCGAGTTGTGTGATTTGTGTTGCTTTTGTATTCGCTAATTTATGTGAATTATTATGTGAGTTTCGAAAATATTCTAACACACAACAGTACAACTCGTTCAGATATCTCAGCTTCTAAAACTATTTTCTACTATGGCAAATTTTCGACCCGCTGGAATGAGTGACGATGAAGACTCTGATGACGAATACTTTGTATCTCCAGCAAAAGTAAGTTATCATTTGATCAATTCTTAATTAATGTAATTATTTAATAATGCGGTGGGTCAGGTGCATCTTGTTATTTTTTTTTTTAGCTTCTGTGGTTAGTGTAGTACTAGTCATTATGTTTGCTGTTAGTCATAAGAACGAGAACAATTGAATATTAAAGATTAAATATTCATCTAATTGAAATCGTAAAGTGGTTCTGGTTAGAACTTGAGAAATTTTCTTTGTGACGGATTCTCCTAAAATGAGCCTAAAACTGAAATGGCATTTCCTATATGAATAGCTGGGTGGTATAACTTTCAACTTAAGTTAACTGATTTGTCTTATAATTTCTTTCAGAACATAAACCAGTACGGCTCGTCACCGGCAAGAGGCAGGGGACGAGGCCGAGGTGCTATTACAATACCGTGGGGCGAAGATGAGAGCGATTCCTGGGGTACTTCTACTGTGGATAGTGCACCCCGTCTTCTCCAATGCCCTCCCGGCCCTAGTACAAAGCCGGCAATGAGTTCATATTCATCGGTGGAGCCTCGTATTGGTAGATCGCATGAGAAAAGCCGCAGTTATAATGCGATTTCTAAGCCGACGAATACTTTCGACAAATCTTTGTGCTTAGACTCCATTCCTTATATTGATAAAACCAATGCTGAACTAATTTATAATGATTTAAAACGTAGTTGGTCTAAGCGTGAGTCGTACGAAATTTATTAAACCTAATTCAATTTGGGAAGAATTGCTGAGGGTGATGTAATTTAATTTTAAATGAAATGTAGAAACAACTGATGAGTTTTCCAACATCTGCCAAGGTGCGTTCAAACAATCGGAAAATCCATACAGTTTGGGCCTGTTTCTGATGACTCGGAGCTCAGATTTTTTCGGATTCCATGCGAGTAGAACTTTTTCAGTTGCAGGTAAATTCTGAATATCAATATGAATATGGCAGTTAATTATCATGTGAATTATTTGTTTATTTATGTAGTCATCGATCAACTGAAGTCGTACTTGATAAACCCGATTAGCCAAGCGCCGTTGCTTGATCTAAAACTCCAAGAAACTGCTTTCTCTTTAGTCATGAAACAAATTAAGAGTGGACTTATGAAGACAGTCATTGACATATTTCAAATTCATAAAATTAGTGACCGGCTTGTAGAATCGATTGAATGGTTCTGTAGTAATGGGCAAGCGAAAGAGGTTAGTTTGGCATGCAATCAATTCCAGATGGTACTCATATATTTAAAAAATCGAATTCGTTATTTGGGTACACAGGCTTGTGCTGCTGCAACTGGTATGAAGCTCTACTGTTTTGACATACATAAATTTCTGATTCCGCTTGTTCTCCAAGATCGTTTGAGCCTTGTTGAAGAGTACTTAGAAGGATCTACGGAAATGCAGGAAAAATTGCTGTCGTATTTAGATGGGCTTATAGAAGAACGCTATAACCTAACTAATGTGCTCCATGATTACATTCAGTAAGTTTTGGATTTTTAATTATGCAATTCAGCTTGTTCATATAGATTATTACTTTCGTGTAGAAAGAATAATGTAAACCTGAAGGAAGTGAAGACTGACAAATTGAACGAGAAAGCAATCACTAAAATTATCAAACGACTAGCAGAAAAATACAAAATTGATCCTGCTTTTATTCCTAATGTGAAAAAAAAGCAAGGCTTCGGGGAGTTAAGGCATCTTTTCTACCGTCGATACGACCAAAACATGAACATGAGTTAGTAACGTTTTAACTTAAAGTTCCAGTTCCTTATTCTTAATTTAAATATTGTTTTTGATGGTTTAATTTGCAATCTTCATTAACTTGGTTTTAGCTGAGGACAATTTTCATGAATTACTTGGCGAAGTTGTTGGAAATGATAACAAGCTAATCGACGAAGCTATGTATTTGATGAGAAATTATAATGATTATGATTCTGCTGTGAAGTTTGTACAGAAGTTCAACATTCCTAGCGAATTGATTCCGATAGACATACTCGATTTAATTAATGGGTGTCGAAATTCCCAACAGTCTATTGGTGTTGCACTGGAGGAAGAAGATTGGGAAGCCGAACCAGCAACGCCTCTTAAAGTGTCCTTAGTGACTAATGACACTGGCAGTACAAGTGAGTAAATAATATGTTAATTATAATCAGTAATCAGTTTTTCTTCATGCAATTACTTCAGTGAATGCATAATGATTTAAATTCTGAAAGCACACACAATGAACTTATTACAGTGGATCCCGGTCACCAAATCGATCAAAGTTCGGATTTTGAAGCCCGGTCCCACGAAGATAAGGATTATTTCGTCAGGGCAGCCCCAGCTCCAACCACAACTTCGAAAGATCTTTACGTAATTCCACTGAGCTTCGAGAGCATTACTATGATCTCATCACTAGTTGACGTTTTAGATTTCTGCAATTATATAAATACTGAGCTGGAGAATGCAGATACTATTGTAGCTGGATTTGATGCTGAATGGAAACCAGTTCGGCCAAAATTAACATGCGCTGCATTGTTGCAAATTGCATTTTCAAAAAGAATTTTCCTAGTCGACATTGTCGCATTAAAGGAATGCGAAGCCAATGAACAGAAAAGCGCTTACGAGAACATCATGTGTAGTTTTTTTGCTAATGAGGTGGAGTCTAAAATAATATGAAATATGTACGAATTTGTGTGAAAAAGCTATAACTTGGTGATTGATCGTTACAGAAAGTTTTTAAACTTGGATATGACATATCTCATGATCTGAAGAAGGTGAGTTCTATTAGCCAAGAGTGGTTAGAACTCGGAAGCAAGATAAAGAGCGTATTAGACTTGCATGTTATGAAGTCTGAAATCTTGAAGCGAAATACTGACTTTTTCCTCACATCAGTCAATTCAGGTAATTCAATACTCCAAGTGATCCCCCCGGAGAATTTTATTATTGATTTTATCTAAAAAATAATTTTTTTTCAGGCGAAGATAGTGGTGGGTTAAGTGAGCTTCTTGATCTTTGCCTTCAGAAAAAGTTGAGTAAGACCGAACAGTTCTCAGACTGGGAAAGGAGACCACTCAAACAGTCTCAAGTTATTTACGCTTCAGCAGATGCATATTGTCTCGTTCAGATCTTCAAATTTATGCAACAGCGTGAGACGGAAGTATCGATAGGGTTGAATGAAATGGTTAATCAACAACAACGAAGTCGTCTGGAACCTACTAGAAAACGTCAATCTCCACTGGAAGTAGTCTGTTCTGTAGTTCCTTTCAAAAAACCTCATGGAATTTTAAGTAACACGACCTTTTTTAAGGTCCCTCGATTGGCCAGTGATGTGAAAATTTTATGTGATAACATGCTACAGGGTATAATAATACAGAAAGGGGATGACTTCTTCCATCAGTATTTTGTATTAATGTGAATTGTTGTATTTGCAGGGCTTGGTAAGCAATTAAGGCGTTGTGGAATTAATACTGAAATAGTAGAACCGGGGAAAATTTACTTCGATTACATTGATAAAGTGCGCAAAGAAAACAGATACGTTTTGACTAAAGGAAAAACCAACTTCAAAGGCGTAAGTTATTTATTGGATAAATATTATTTCAGATGAAAAATATGCCATAGGTTAATAGTATTTTTCTTTGATTGAAGTTTTCAGATGAACTCCCACTTGGGAATGTCTATTACATGAAGTCTGATTACGCCGTAGATCAATTAGAAGAAATCTTTAACTACTTCAATATAATTGTAGATGAAGCTGACAGTTTTACTTTTTGTCAGGTAATTTCGACAACCATTTATTTGAATATAATGGTGTCCAAATTGAAACCTCTTTTAAGTAAACACTTTGAAGCAGTATAATAATATTTAATGATATCCATGAATTATTCTAGCAATGCAACACTAAAGTCTTCATCAAAGTATCAAATCAAACGATTCGAAATGAATTGGTCTTCGAAGGGGTTCGGGTATGTAAAAGTTTAAATGGTCAAGCCTTGGTAAATTTGAAGAAAAGAGTACCAGAAGATATGATCACTTACACTGAAGAAGAATGTCAGAAAAACTGGGTACTTCGGCCTGAGTCCGACATGAATATCCAAAAAAGTTCTCGGTTCGGTCACCGTTTTTTTGCATCAGGTATGGACTTAAATTTGATAAATTTATCGTAATTTTCTATGTGTACTAGTAATAATATATTCTTACTTATTCCCAGATGTAGCTATAGATTTGAACAAACTTCCGACTTATCTAATTAATTACATTGATGCCGCGTATGCATGCACGAATTGTGGGAAATGCTATTGGAATAGCAAGATATTGCAGAATCTGCTTTTGACTGATGAAACTGAAAACCAACATGTTGCATCCTCTAGTAATTGAAACTATACAGTCTTCTACATAAATTTTAATATTTGATATAAACTTTGTGTTGAAATAGATTTTTTCAAATATTCAATAAGTATTTAGAGCTGTTTTTCACCTGTAAGCACACTTTTGTCTCACAAATGGATACATAACCGATTGATTATTTGTATTAGTATTTCGATAAATGGTGCGTTCGAAAAAATATATATTCTAGTGTTATAATTAGATTTCGGTAAATGCTGTTTTGGAACTCATGACTTTATTTTAATAAAATGGATTTCTTGACCATTGCTTACAACAAAAAAATTCTTTTCGTTAGTTTTTCATTGTATGCTCTCACATGTATGAAATGTTGTTTTACCCAGTTTGACAATTGTTTAAAATCCAATAGACTTATATGAAGCCAATAAAAAATGTTTCATGATGATACGTAAACAAATCAATGACCTATATCCATTTTTGTGTGGCATTTAAAAAACAAACACACAAACCACAAGTTAAGGATTTGAACCTAGATACCCGTGTCTTTGTGTTTCCCGACTACTGGCGGCTTTATGGATAGCAGTTGAGAATGCTTTCCATTGCAAACCCCTTTTGCCCATTCATTGCACAAAAATATGATAACCGTTGAGGGGGATTGTTCTGAAAAGAGGAGGGTCAAAAATCGTTCATGGGTGGTGGTTCTGAAGAAAAATCTACCGGGGGGATGCCTTCGGTGGTCACCCCCCCCCCCCCCTCCCTTTCTCCAGAGGGGTACTGAGCCAGCGAAGTAAACTATGAAGTTAGGGGCATTGGGCCAACGAGGAAGACTTAATAAGGGATGATAAATTATTAAATTAGGGAAGCGAGAACACATACATGAAAGGACAGAGATTGAATAAAATATCATCAAATAATCACTCGATACCCTCCTTATTTGTGATACAGTTCGCTGGGTCGTGGAGCGCTAGTTCAACTTAAAACTGTTCTAACTTTCGGGTGTCATTTTTTAGCCTCCCCGGCAGTGCTTATAAGATTTCTGTCTCACCATCAAACTACGGATCCCTTCAAAATTCTTTGATAGTAGTAACGTAAAGACAGCGAATGTGTATCCACATGCCTTTGAGGTCAAGTTCGAGGATGGGCTGAAACGGTCATGGAGAAAACACTTGTGAGCCTGTGGAAATAATCACCTTGAGTCAAGAAATTTATCACTCTCATTTGCATTGCTTTTAAAAACATGAATATGAAATGTTATGTATGGAACCCCTCTCCCACTTCGAAAAGGGTTTTGGTGTTCGAAAGGTATTATCAAGTGTATATGGCATATTTTTGTCTAGAATTATCATAAGACATTAAATTTTTAGAAACAAAGACTTGCCATTACGTCCTACATTTGTCAGGTTATACCGGAATTCCCTTTAAACATCCGGGAGACCCGTCAATGTACATTACATTTGTATGAAATGTAGAAAGACATTTACAGGATCCTATATTGCAACCAGCGCCGGATATTGAATAGCAGATGTCTCATAAAGGACGCCTTATACCAAGTGAAATAAATACAGAATACCTCAAACTTAGATCAATGCATGATATGTTAGTGAAGAAGTCACAACACGTATATCCAGAAGGTCGAGTCAAATATTTAATAGACGGACAATAGGGAGAATTAAAACGGCAAGGGCGACATACTTTTAGACTATGTCCAAGATGTGATTCCTCATCTCGGAAGCACAATCCTTATCTTTACCTTTTGCCAGGACCTTATACATAAATGTCCACAAAATAAATGAACATAAGACATTCGGGAAAAATGAGAATTCCATTAGCCAATCCAGGAAGACCTGCGTCATTCCCACCCGACATTGACGAGAGAAATATCTCCTTTTACTGAAACTAAGGGCGAAATGTATAAAACGGAAGGGAAAGTCTTAGTCCAGATTACTTTCCACTTGTTGAGTCTCTGAAACTGGTCGACGCTGAACAGGGCTAGAGTCTCACATCCCCCCATCTACCTCTTTCACTGACTTTCACCCTTGCTCTCTTCAATACTCTTCATCTTTCCTAGAACTAGAAATGTGGTCAGGTATTAGCTCAGTTCTTTTAATCACCCTTTTCTGGGAGTTTGGAAATGTCCAAGCAGACCAAGACTCATTGTCTCAGGACGAGCTACTGGCCTCCCTCCTGGGGGATGATGTGAGCCCCCCTTTAAGTGAAGAAGATGGGCTCACCATTTTAGGAACTGGGGCAGTTGACCCGGCTACAACTTTGAACTGTCATAGGAGACTCTACTCGTACAAGGTACTGCATTCATAGCATTCTGTGAAATCAGAGGGGTGAATTAAAACCAGATTTGTTGTAAAGATTGAGCTTTTGACAATCATGTCTGTGTAGGTGACTAAAACTGATGGGAGTGGTAAAAAATGTTGGGATCACGTGAATGTGATGTCTTGCTGGGGACGTTGCGACTCTAATGAAGTAAGACTTATTCCTCAAGAGTTTCTTTTCACACGCTGAGAATCTAATTGGGCCAAATGAACAAGTTTTTCTTGATAAATTAATTCCCTACAAGGGCTTTTGTATATTATTTGACTTGCTTTGATGGAAATGTATTTTATGCGAGCTAATAGCACATTTCCCTTGAAAGATCCCGGATTTCAGATTCCCGTATAAGAAGTCACATCATCCTGTCTGCCTCTATGGAAGCAGGAAGGCAAACTTTGCAGTTCTAAGGAACTGCGATACGGATGTGGAGCCCGGTACTGAAAGGTAGTACTAATTGTTTCAAATTGTTTGAGAGTAGGGAAGGCTGAAAAACTGAGAATAAATCTCAATTTGGCCCCTTGTATTGATTTTCTAGATACAATTACGAAGAGGCTGAAACTTGTAACTGCTCTGTTTGTAAATCATCTGTGGCAAGCTGTGAAGGACTAAGATATCGGGGGGTTCGATCCGGGTTTACACCTCAGCAGAAGTAATTTGTCAGTTGTCTTAATGTCTTAATATAAATTTAATGCGACGCATTAAAAACGTGTAGAACAGACCTTTTCATTCTGCATAGAATTTATGTACTTGGATCATAAAGTCGGGCTTAGATGTATGCACCAACCTATATTCGTAAGATGTCAAATGTATTTGAGGAATATTGTAACAATATTATTATGTTAGAATTGTTGACTTTAGTGTGTTTAATGTTTTGGATGTAGCCACTCCATATATATTTAGTCTCTTTAGAGAATTATCGTCAAATTATTTCAAGTTTATTGTTTAATAAAAAAAATTAGTGCATTTCTGTGTTCTAAACCTTGTAGATTCACATTTATTTCATATTCATTGCATCCCCGTGTCCCATCTTGAGACAAAAACTCATAGGATGTCCTTGGTTTTTATTTTCGCTTTTTGGAAACTATCAACAAATAGGGGAACATGTCATTCATTTCCCAATTTATTTATAACATACACAAGGTTAATACAATTTTCCAAACCGGAATAAAGGGAAACTCTTAATATTCGTCTATAACTGGATGGAGAAAGATTGGATCCGACGGTGTAATCATATCATCCATTAGAAATGAATACCCTTGTATTTTGTCATATTGAATTACATCATAAATGATGACTTACTAAATATCTTATTGCATTTGTAGAGAGACAAAAATAATTGTTTATGGACACAGTTTTAGGATAAAGTACAAAGTTCTTCTGAAGGCCCAGCAACGTCTCACATTCCCCAAAAAAAAGTCCGGCTGTCTGAAACTGTAGCTACGTCTAACTTTGGAAACAACTTCAACATGAATCTCAGTAATATTTTTATTCTTTGTGTCAAAACTAAAACTTAGAATTCTTAACGAATTTAATATGAAATTATGCATTATTATAAACGCCATTAGAAGGCATGAACATTCGGACAATTGTGTAATAAAGATGAGCAACTTCAAGAGTTATAAAAATTAAATCAAATCTGCCCAAGTTGGGTCTATGATGCAACTGATGCAAAAAATATTATTTATTATTAGATTGAAAATTGAGTAGAATTTCATCTGGGTTTAGAAACAAGAGAATGTGATACGTCTGCCCCTCACAAAACTTTCTATCATATATCAGATCCAATTCAATGCTGCACTTGATTCAGGTAAAATTCTCATCTGTCTGGTTGTGAAGTATGAATAGGCAGCATCAAAATGACACGCAATCTTCGTGTGTTCAATATTATAATGCTTCATAGTATGCACATACAAGCAAAAACAATTTATTTCCATTCCGATGTAAGTTAAATAAACGAATATTTTCAGGTATATTTTTGATCAAAATTACAGATAATCATAAACCACAATATGTTACATTATTAGTTGGTATAGATTTTACAAGGGGATGACCCAATTCTGATCTCTAATCTATAATCGCAATCGTGTCTAAACTATACTTTCTAACTGTCTATAAGCACTCACTGAGATTTTACTACCATCATAATCAACAATGAGTCCAAACCAATAACTTTACACACCTACGTTCCAAGAGATTGATCGCCTAGTGTAAGAATGTCAGGTAAATAAATTGGATAAGACTCAAATGTCCAAATCCCATGGTCAATAAGTAGATATAATATGGGGAAAGTAAAGCTGAAGCGGATATGCCCCGAAGGGACAATTGACGGACTAATTGAAATCCCAAAAAGTTCATATATTTTTAGTCCTTCTTGCAATGATAACAAGAACATGATTTAGCAGATTTGAAGACAAGTTCCCTTGGCCCGTCAACACACATTACATTAACAGTGACATCCTCAGTTTCCATGATATTACAACACTGGCCGACGGAGGTAATGGATTGTGAAGGGTTGTTTTGGAGTCTGTACCAGGCTGAAGGAACTGCAAATGACTCACAATACCCTCGACAGGCGTTTGTCGTGATTGAGAACTCCACACATTCCGGAATCGTTACTTTTCTCGTATGTCCTAGGATTCAATATTAAAATCATTAATTGTAATACTAGTATTAAAACACACTCTTCATGTTCCATAAACTCCATGTAGAAACTTCATATGTACACCTTGTATCGACATGGACAAAGCCGCTTTGGCTGTAAAATCCCCGAGTTTCTCAGTATTAGTACAGTCACTATATTTCATCATACAGGGAAAGATGTGGAAGTGAGTTCAATTGATTCGCGTCAAACAAATGAACTTTAAGTAAGCAATTTTGGATAGAAAAATGATTCCTTTGTGCCAAAGGCGAACGTGTTCAATAGTTGTGGGTAGTCTTGATAAACTGGTGCATTTGAATAAAATATCTCTAGTTTAATCTATTATCTCGTCTGTCCCCTGTTGGGGAGTGAAAAGTTATTTCATCTGCAACCTGTGCTTAATGACAGGAGACGTATCCCTGCTAAACTTCCTCCTGAGATAAAAATCAATGATCTATGTACTAAAAGCCCTCACCCGTAGGAGTATTTGAGCCTTGGGCCGTGTTGAGAAATGCGATTATGCATGGCGTTGTAGATTTGATGATAAAAGGCACCAGATCTAATCCTCGTTGAGTGCTAAGCACATAAAATATGTTGAGTAGAAGGAAGTCACTTTAAGTGAAGAAAACACATTAAAGTCTATGGTGTGATTCATTGCTTAATCCTTGATTTGAATTCTGTACATTGTTCACTTATCTCACAGACTATACGGAGCGCGTTAGGTAGTACTTCTAAGATTTCTAACTGCGTCAGTCTTCAATGTGATACTTGAGAAAGACAAATTGTCCAGGAAGATGAACGAGGAAAAAACGCAAATGTGAAACGGATTCTACGTAGTTAGTGACCTCAAGCCTGAATAGCTTACCAACTTTGTGACATCCAGGTCTTTCCCAACTGTGCCTTTCGCCCTCAATATTTCCATTAGCCAATGTTACAAAGATGGCCATCAACAGGGCCGCCCACCACAAACCCCTTTGCATAGTTACCAAATTCATTTCTGCCATCGTCTTTTTTCTCTGAAAAAATTAATTCATTCATGTATTAGACAAATTGATCTTCTAACAGGAAGTAACGACAGATTAGCCGATTGACTCACTCGATTCATCCATTTATTTAATTTTTACTTTATAAATCTTAACCCTCAAGTAAATTAGCATTTTTTATTATCTTCAAGATTAGCTTAAACTAGTGCGAAATATTAAATTGTTAGGCACAACTTCTTATAAAAACAGCATTTCATATCCTTTATTATTTTGCTTCAATTTATCGTAGATTCTAAAATTTCATCTTAAGGATTAATTAAAGTCACTTCACACTTAGCCACCACATGATTAGGAGATCAAAAGACTACGACAAGTTTGTTTGAAGTTAAAATAAGATATTTCAAATTCGGAAATTTCAATATAATCACCTCTTACAGTTTTCTTTAGGGCCAGTGGCCAATGAAAATCAATCATGCTTCTCCTACAGAAATTTCAAGCCCATGGGGTCTGAACCAAAAACAGATAGATTCAACCATTCAACAGAAATACACATAACATGTTACCCAGTTCTTGTTTAATATTCATTTTAAGCTCTGCACCCCTAATATTTGTATGCCATTACAGGCGTCAAATGGAATACAAAGAAGAGATACATGTAAGCAGAAATGTGGGAAGTATATCCTGGTATTTTAATAAACTGGCACCGTTTGCACCGTTAAGCTGCTAGGCGGGTAAAAAGCAAACGTGTTGATTCATGAAAAATAAATTCTATTTAGTATCAATCCACTCAGCAATCATTGGAGGTGAGAAAACTAATAAGTTTGGAGCATTTCCCTATATCCTACCACTCTCCGTCTGGAACGTGCCAAATTGTTAGTTCAAGAAAGGAAAGTTTTAAAAGTAAACAACACCCCTAGGTGTGGGTATGGATGCAATATTATGATGGTCAACTGTTGAGTCTCGAATCTGTTCCTTAAGACCAAGAACAGGAGGGAATAGAATGGATTGCTAAATTACATCGTATCTCATGACACGTTCTCCCACAAAAGCAAACAATACACGAAACATTGAATCCGATTGTTTGGTTTACTGTTTACATGCTGATAAAACTAACAACTATATACCTTTACTCTGAAAACATAGCAGCATTGAATCATTGAATATTCCCAGTAAGCTCACATTAGAACTTAAAAGGAACGTTGTACAAATATACACAATACAAACCGTTTTCAAGGGTTGTCGTAGGAGTATATGAGCTGAGTAAAGTTTCGCTGAGCCCAAAATTCGAAAACACTTAATTAATTCTATAGATCCCTGAATCCAAGATATTATCAAAACATGAGAATGGTTAGCTTTATTGCCAATTTCATAAAATTATTGAAGAAAGAGACAGGAATAAACTTAATTTGCAATCCATGTAGTTACCAAACAATTTGCGTTTCTGATATGGTTTGAATTGTCGGTACTCAGAAAAACCCATACCACGTATCGGAAAATTACGCACAGAACATATCCGTTGCGTTACGAACAAACGCATAATTAGCATTTCCAATAATCCCAATGCTAATCGTAAGCTACATCAAAATGAAGACTGCTACATCAAAATGAAGACCGAGTCAATTTGGCTGTTAGCTAAATCCTTGTATTACGTCACCAATTTATTCATTACACAGGATAAGGAATAAAAGCGCATTTGCCACAACTCTTAGCTACGAAATAATCTACATCTAAATTGACTTAAAAATCTGTTGTAGCTCCGGCAGGGAAAATACAAGGAAGATAGGGATGGAGTCAAGACAATATGATGCATCGTTTAATGACACCAAATTTACCTCAGTATAACTCCCCTTGTTTCTGAAACGACTTGAATCTCGTTTCTAAACCAAATCCGAGTAGGATATTTGGATTGGAAATACTTAAAGAAATCCTAGTGATGTCTAAGCCAATTAACGTCCTACTTGGTATATGTTATTGTACTAAAATTACACATAAAACTCATATGTGTGGTAGTGGCAGAAGAACTTTGAGAAACTTTCTCCAACGCCACGGGACGACATAAATAATCGTACCCTGCAATTAATTTGTTTGCAGCTTCAACGAAGATTTATATCGCACTGATTTCCTTAGCAGTAACCTGACCCTTAATAACTGACTACTTTACTACTCTATGTTGCAGCGATGATTGGAACTAGATTTAACTGGTTAGAAAGGCATTCATTCCAGTTAGAACATTTTCAACCGATCCATACCTACTTGACAGATTGTGCAATTGCTACTGCTGCTTACCGTTATCTACGATTACGTACAGAATATGCAACTCGTGTAAATTAACTTTAGACTATATAGTAAACAACTTTTAGCTCTTCTCAAAATTATTTTTTATCTAATTAGTCAAACAAGAATACAAGCAATCAAACGAGCAGGATCAAAATGCTTCTTCATCAAGGAAAATAGTGATTAAAGATCCGATCAAGATGTACGGGATTATATTTATCAAATGTTAGAAATTTTGCTGAAGACATTTTAGGCTAAGAAAACTGGATACACATAGGACAAGATTGAGCAACAGTACAAATAAAAAAGTATCATCCAACCACAGGCAGAGAAAAACTAACATTCAAAACTTTTAATCAATTAATGCAGCAAAAGTTTTGAGGAAGTTCAAATTCTATCCACTTACCAGCGGTGGTGGTGAAATACTCCAGAGAGAATTTGAAATAAGGGTTAGAATTATTTTATATCTAGGACACCTCTAATCCTCAAAAGCCTGTTGATTCTGAGAATTTTTTTCGAGGAAGTGGAGACTGGAGTAAATTATCCGGGGTTGATTTTATAAGGGAGAGTATAATAAGGAAGTTGTGAAGTGATGCTGACTTGTAATAACCCTAAGTATATCAGAATGAGGTGGGATGCTGAGGCTGAGAGGATGAGATTTAGTAGTGTTGGTGGATGATGTTTCTTGGACAACTTTCACCTCGGTAATGCCAGAGCCTAGGAGTGTTCCAACCCATTTTAACCCTTTCCTTCAAGCATCATCGTCACATCTTAAATCAGTCCATGCTGGCTACTGTTCAATTTCCTCCGTTTATGCTCCCACCTACGCCTTTAAAAATACTTATCCTATACCTGGTTTTCTTGATTGAAAAACATCTATTGGATATGCATGAGTAAATAGTATTAGTCTAATGAATAGAGATAGAAATAAGTATTTAAAATCATGAAAAAAAATCTAAGCCTTTTCAGTTATTGTTTTCTGCACGCTTTATTTTACTAATTGTTTTTCTTCGAGTTCGTTGACAAATTTTTACGAGTTTATCAACTATGGTAAAAGTTTTTTCTAGGACTTTCCAAGATCCCGTTTTGAACTAGCAATGAGTTAATCCTCCAATGAAAGAAAATTTTTCTTTGTGTATTGAAAGTCTGTGTGAATGCTAACGGCTGCTAATGTTTGTTCCACTGATTTGAAAGTGAAATAAAGGGGATAAAAAAATATTTTTTAGATGGAGTTTGAGATCTAGAAAAGTAAAACGCTTAGCTCAGTTCATGTAGCAAGCATCAAGGCCTTCATATACTTTGCTAAATAATATTGCAAATGACATGTAAAATTATAACATGTCAAACTTCACTAAAAGATTAGTGAAGACAATCCATTCTGAAATTTGAAAAAAGTCTAGATTAATGAGGAAATCTCTCTGCTTGCCTTTTATTGTACGTATGAACAGCAAGAGAGATTAGAATCTCGACAGTACAATTCCCCAGAGGTGCCAAGATGCGCAAGAAAGCTGTATCCAGGAAAGTGCCAACGATTCCAATTTTCTACGGCTTTTTGATATCCTTGTATAATCCATTAAGTTTTTATGATCCATATTAATCAATAGAAAATTAATATTCATTGATTTTAGGCCGTTAAAACGCTGTTTCTATCTCCTGTCAGTTCGGATCTTCAGCTTTGTTTTGTTCGATAGCTCCGGACATGCTATGTCGACTTGCATATATTGAAATACTAAGAAAATCTTGTTAGTTCCTCGTTCCTAAAATATCAATTGTTTCCATTTTTATCCAAAAAGCTAAGGGTGCAGGGAGAGAAGCTGTAATTATGATTTGTACGCTACAGGAGAAAGTGGCCGTGGTTTAGAGTCAACGATCGAGATCGGCATCTAGCTGGAAGAGAAAGTTGTGGTTAAACTAACAAGAGACTAAAGTCTGCTCTGAAACGGCGGCAGAAATTGAAATAAAGAAAGTTGAGTAACAGAAGGTGATAATTGCCAAAACATTCCAAGTGTTTTAAAAGCCACATCATTATCACTTAATACTTCATTTTTAGTTTATCTCTATTTACGTAACTGTACGGAAGATTTCACTCCATCCTAATATCCCGTTTGGCATTATTTTAGCCTCAGATATGTGTGTTCTGAACTTGTCTGTTTGTACCTTCCTTTTCTCCTCTGACAACCAAGAGTAGATAAGAAGTTATCTCGAGTCGTAAATTATCTTTTTCCTTTGTAATTACCTCCTTTGTAGGTGTGTAGTACTGGTAGATTGGATTTGATGTAGTTTGCAATGTGGTGATACGAGTATTGTACTTTTAGGGTGGAGGTAGATAGATAATGAATTGGGTGATTAGTGACTGATGCAAAATATGATAAAGCACTTTCCGTACTTTGGAAGGAATAGCCTCTTAGGAAATTTATTATAAATAAATAAATTAGAATCCGAGGCTTGTCCTTGTTTCTCTCAAGGGGAGATGAATACTAGTGAGGTGGTCAACTGGTCCGTCTTTTCCTGCTCGCAGAATCTGCCGGCCATTCTTAATGACCCTAAACGAGGAAAGCAGGTAGGAACTGGGCATTTGAATCTTGTGTCTTGACGGCTTTGAAGTTTTAAACATATGGTTTTGTATTTATAGAAAGACTTTTTCACAAAGACATGGGGGGAAACGTTCGTGGAAACTGCTACCATATCACCATCCCCCTTTCTGGAAGTCGTTCCTAACGCCTATTTTGCTGCTTACTATCGAAAACTTCTGAAGGTAAGGAATTGAAATGGAATAGTTTGAGGGATTATATGGACTTAATATGCAGCTTTCTTTTTTGATTTGTAGCGAACTAAGAAATACAGGGATAGAAAACCATCGACAAGTTCTGGGGCTGCAACGACTCGACAAGATTCATTCCATGGGTTATTCCCTCAACTTGGACTGAAAGATGCTTCTCAGCTTATGAAATCTGAAGCAAACCCTGTACCCAAAATATATTTTTGTCAGAATTTTTCTTTGTCAGGCTCTGAAACTTTTAGAGAAGTTTTTGCTGTCGACGGAAGAGGTCTTCCTAGCAAATTAGTTCAGGTAAATCATACTTTGATTGATGAACACATAGTAAAACAGGTATTCCAAGGTTAAATATGATGTTGAATTGTGCAGGATAAGTTAAGCCACTACTTAGACTTAGTAGAAGTTGGATTAGCTCAACAGATTAGCAAAAAATCATCGGCCTTTTTCTCTGCCGTCTCTACCCAGGATAAGGTTGCGGAGAAAGTCACTCGTGCCATACATGTCGTAAAACAGATAAAGTAAGATTACATTTATGCTTGTTACTTTTTTATGGTGAACTAAAGTTACACACTGTCGTTTCAGAGAAGATTTAGTGGAAATCAAAAGTGACAACGTAATTACCCCACTAAGCATTGTGAATTTATCGAGAAAAAAATCGCATCTTGACCAACTTCACCAAAAGGTTTTTATGTTGTGTAACTTATGCTTATTTTTTCAAAGCTTGCGTTTTAACTCTTTCGTTTAATTTTTAAATATATAGTTGCAGCTAATGTCCACAGTTCATCAAGCTCAACGAGCTATACAGTCCTTACTCGGCAACTCAGACTTTGTTGGTGCTCTAGATTTAATCTCTACAACACAGGATGTTTTACGCCAAGAGTTACAGGGACTGGTTTCCTTTAGGTAATCCAGATAGTAATTAAACGTTAATCAATTGATTTTATTCTTAATGAAGGAATTTGTGTAAATAAGTTTTCTTTAAAAGGCACTTGGATTCCCAACTTGTTGAGATAAGAAATGCTATCGAAAAAATGCTTCGTGCTGAACTGGAACGTAATTTATCAGCAGACTTAAATAGGCCTATCGAACAGATGAGTAGCTTTTGTGACAAGGTATTTTCACTAAAAGCTTATAATATTTAATTAATCCTTAATTAACGGGTGTAAATTTAAAGAAAAAATTATTTACTAGGACCGTCTTGTCTCAATTGTTTTCGGTCATCTTCGCCTGGGCAAAGTTGCAGCCATTATAACAGTGATATCAAAAGAAATTACCACGGCTATGACCACAACATGCAAACAGACTCTGATAGAAGCCATTTCAGAATCAGACTCGAAATCAGACTCTTTAATCAATAGCAATTCCATATTCCAAGCAATTTTACAGTTACCTAGCGAATTGTGGATAAAAATGGTTACTCAACTTGGAGAACGTTTAGTTCTACTTTTACAGCACATTAGGGTATTATAAGCCAGACTTGTTTTTCTATTTTCTTTTAATGCAGCTTAATGTACCAAATTTATTTTAAACTACAGGAAGTAATACTACTGTTTCAAAATTGTGCGGATCTCGCCGTAGGACGTTTATCTGAAAGCAGTGTTGCTGGGGCTTATATGTAAGTACCGGAATTATACAATTAAAAATACGAAATTTCGAAACAAGTAAATATTACTTATAAGCTCAAACAATTTTAACTTTTAAGACCGGATGAGGAACCACTCGTTACAGAAGAAATGTATCAAAACTTCTCATCGGAACTTTCGGTACAGTTAGACAAAACAACGGAAAATGCGGATGAAAAATTCACAGGAATGTTAAGGCATAGAAAAACTTGGCTGATAAGAAAAGAGGTTCTCACTACTCTAAAGGTTAGCTTAAGTCAGTGAATAATTTAGAAACTATTTTTAGAGTTGTACTTAAATCTATCTATCAATGGAATTATTAACAGGTTGTGAAAGAATTTATTGCTCAGTTGGAAGTATTCGCAAACTCCTTACCTAATGGATCTCCTAAGTCGTTCCGATTTAAATCTGTGTTAGAAATGAAGGTCCAAGTCACAGAATTTATCAGAAGTTTTCATCAAAAGAAGACTGAAACTGTAAACGTAGCATTAGATAGAGAAAAGTGGAAAATTGCCAATGAAGAAAAAGTAAAACGGTTATGGCCAACCTCTGATGTCAAAATCATGGTTGAGAAAAGGTCTCACATGGATTTGGAAGACACCACAAGTTTTAATGACGAAAAAACAAAAGAAAATAACAATCACTCATGTGAATTATCATCGAATGGAGTTAGAAAAGAAAATGACGTGATTAATGGTCATGAGGAAGTTGTTTTGACTGCAGAGGTGTTTTACGTTCTGCTGGATACAGTAGCAGAATATTGTCATTTATTAACTATGACCGGAGCTGCGGAAGTAGTTTTGAGTGTGGTGGAGTTGTTGAGAGTAGCAAACGCCCGTATTGCTCATTTAGTGTTGGGTGCAGGTGCTGTTGAACTGAAGGTTTGCAAATCCATTACAGTGGCTATTTTGGTGATAGTTTTCAGTGGATTGAATTTAATCGCTGAGTCCATCATACAGACTAAAGACTTGTTCGAAAAATACTTGGTTTCAGGCAAGAGCCAACATGTGGTATGTTTTTACTTTAATTTAGTTGGATTGGAATATGACTACCCCAGTTTAAATTGCTAATATTCGTTTATTGTTAATTTATCTAGCTTAAACAAATTGATGCAGTTTATCAGGAGTACTGCAGGCATGCTGAATCGGTAGAAAATAAAATGGTTGGAATTCTTGGGGATGTTATCACTGCGGAGCTATCTTTGTGGGAGGCTAGACCGCCAGTCCCTTCAAATCCTATTAACAATGTTTCAAGAAGTATAATCAAATTTAGAGAAGCAATTGGACCAGTACTAAACAACAATAAGGTTAGTAACTATTTGTTTTGTGTCATGATCTATCTCATGATTACGATATTCCTTTTTCAAAAGTCCTCTGCAAATTTTTTAAACCCATAAGGTGCGTTTTCGAGCCCATTTTATTCTAATGTATTTCGACAAGCCATTTAAAGCTTTTAAATCATAGGTTGTATTTTGAAAGTAATATCATTAATATTTCGCATTTTACTTTATTTTACAGATATCGTCGTTATTTTTGCGTGTTGACCGCATATTCAGAACCAAACTAAAAGAAAGAATTTCAAACCTTGGTATTCAGAAAGATGGGGGTCCCCGTCATGGGTAAGTAAACACTTTTTTATATAAAGGAAAGGGATTTTCATTTGTATTTACGAGATCATTGTTTACAGTGTCGTTACATCAGAAATGATGCATTATGCGGAAAGTATTCGCAAGCTCAATGTGTTACCAGCCAACCTAACTAGCAACTCGTGCCTTACAAATGATTTGTGGGACTGAATTCACCCCGAATACTTCCATGAACTAAAATTTATTTCTTGGTTTCGAAAAAAAATACATTCGCAACTTCAAGCAATGTTTTCTGTTCTAGTCCTGTTAGCCTATGATCGTAGTCAAGGCACAATAAGAAACGACGCTATTTTTACATGATGGTCAAAATCATTGTTTCAACATTAGTTTATTGTATTAAGCCTTACGGTGCAGTGAGACGTTTATTTTGATATATTCACTGAAAATTTTGAAAGACAGGGTTACAATAAATATCCGATTTCCTATGGACTATTATGCGTTTAGGATTGCATCAATACGAAGATTGAGTTTCATGGCCAATACATTGTATTTTCATCACAAAGTAGGCCTTTGACAAAATAAGGTCAGTTACGTTGCTGTTGCTGAAGAACCAAAAGACGTTGGCGTTTTTCTTCCATCAGTCGATCTCTGTGCTGATGAATGTAGTCATACATATTAGGGAGTCCTGTTATAACGCACGCAGAAAGAGCGGAGCGAAATATATTCATGTCAGTCGCTTCGTACCTACTCGTCAAATGTGTCATAATTATATGGTGCACTCCTTGTTATGAACTCCTTATATGCCTTAAAAAATATCGGGAATTTACCACTCATTAGTTTTTTCATCGAAACACTCCACGTTGTAAGTGGTAGACGTCCCCGTAAATCCTACCCATGCATGATAAAGAGATACATGAAACAATTTAACAATTTGAAAATGATTTTCCAGATTAATAGACAGAACGTACCTCCTATGCAAAACAAAAGGTCGTCAATGACTTCAATAGCGAAATTGCTCCTTGGATTGTACATGTCAGGAATTGCTGTCCAAGCACTATGAAATAATGAGGGTTCCTTCAATTTTGTGAAGTCATCAATGAAATAATAACGATAATAATAATAAAAAAATAGTTATACTTGGTTTCAGGGTTATATTTCTCGCCTCCACACATTCTCGAGATTCCATTGAACCCACCGATGACATACACTGAGCCGTGGTAGCCAATGCATGAAACTCCCGATCGTCGATTTCTCATTGGAGTTACAAGGGTCCATTGATTCGTTTCGGGGGAGTAACTTTCGCAGGAATTGAGACACTCTATCCCGTTGAATCCTCCGCAGATGTAGATATTGTCATTTAAAGATGTGGATGACGCATCAGATCGCTGGCAGTGCATTGGGGCCACATTACTCCATTGGTTCATATCTTCAAACATACGGTTAATCTTTGCATATTCAGTACTTAATTATAGAACATGAATGAAGCATTTACCTGGGTCATATCGCTCGCAAGTATTTTGACGATGGTGGCCATCATATCCTCCTAATATGTCCATAAATAAACTATAAAAGTTCCCAGGATGCTTTACCTACTCATGTAACTTTACTTTACCCATGGCATAGATATATTTTCGTCCTATAAGTGCTACGGAGACATAGCATCGACGTGAGTGCATTGCGGCAACATTTCTCCACGATTTAGTCACTGCATTAAATGCCCGACATGAATTGAAATAGTCAACACCATCAAATCCCCCTAAAATGTCAATTAAAAAATACCAATGTGATTTGGTACTGACTTCATGCAATACAGACTACGTTATGGGTCTCGTACCTATAACATAAATCTCATTCGCGACCGACACTGTTCCATGGTAAGCTCTGGGACCTGAAATCAATGAGATAAATTATGGCATCTTACGAAAGGCCCCAATGAACTATGAGATCAAAAAACTTACCTGCAGGGTCCACTTCTTCCACTCGAATCCATCGGTCTGCCCTAAACATAAATTATCAAATTAATACTGAAAGCAAAAAAACTGTCAAAGAGTCCGTATACTCAATCTCGCACCTTGTGTCATACGTCTCCATAAAATTTGTGGGCGAACCTCCAGACCTTTAATCAAAGCATAAAAAAAAATCAAGTTCAGTACTGAGACCTGTACATACGAACAGTATCACGAAATCTGGAAATAAAAATCCAACATGAACTGACCAGCCTCCAATAGCGAACAAGATTTCATGAGGAATTCGTGGCCGAGCTATGCTTGGGGTTGGTATCTGCGTACACACGGAAATCGATGTTATGCAAGTAGTCAACAGTCTGTAAAAATGTACAAGCAATTGGTTTAACCACTAACTTTCACCTCTCCGTCTCGTTCAGTAATCACTTCCAAGTCATACAGGAAACGAAGTGTTTCGATGACGATGGGACGGCAACCTTCATTTCCGTGGACGTACACGTGGTCCTTTACATGCTCCATGAAATACTGAGTTTCCATGAGCCCAGTCCGAACTTGTTTCAGTAGGTCTACGATGTGCTTTCTCCGCTCCTCAGGTTCATGTTCAATCCATCGAAGAGCACCTTCCCATACAACTTCTTCGTTCTTTACATTGAGTTCATCATTTCCAAAGATACTGAGAATTTCCTCCAAAGGGAGATCAAGCAGTTCTTCACTCTCCTTTGCCACTTCAATGAAATTTCGCATTAGAAACTGATGAGTTTTAGTCCAAAGCTCATGGCAAAACCAATCTCTGTCGTAATTAGATATTAGATTAAGACGCTTGTTTTAAATCTCCAAATCCATAAAGATTTTAAGATAACAAGCATAAAAGTACGTGTAGATATATATACTTTGCAAAACGTCGTATACTGAGGCAGTTGATGGAAGTAATTTGATTTTCAATAAATAGGCTACATCGATTTCTCAGGGAAACAATGCCGAGATAATCCGCAGCTTCTAAAACCTAATGGAATTTATGAAGATGTAAATAAAATAAAAAGAGGTCCGTTTTGTGTGTTTTGCTTTTGTGCATGCTTTCAATTGTTAAATAGCTACTTATATAAGTTCTTACTGGAACTACGATTTCTTCACTGAGCCAGACCTTTCTGGTGTACAGATAATGCAGGAGGAACTGCAATAGTTCCGCTCGAATATTGTGAATCATAACGTCTCTTTTAGGATTATTGTGTAGTGATGTTGTAAATAGGGCTCTGCAGATTGAGAAAATTTTTAATTACTAAGTTTTTATAAATTACGCAGAATTAGAATTCATTATAAATTGATTTTAGTTGAGTGAGGTACCGAAAATAGTCTGAATCAGCCATGAGGACCATTCGATGAACTCGAAAGGCACCACCGTCGGAAGTTCTTAAAATTCCGTCACATAGCTCTTTGTCTTGGAAAATTCCCACGAGGTTGTAATACGCATTTTGGGAATTTTCCGAGTCAGTTAGGGGATGGCAGTTTCCGGTGCATCCGGCGCCGCAGCGTCGGGGCTATTACATAACAACAAATTGGACTCCAGAGTTGATTAAAATAAGCTGGGAAATAGTTTTCTAAATTCTAACCTCGACCGGACGAATGGCCACTCCTAATAGATTTTCGTCTTCAGGGTCTTCAGAACTACATGCGTCGTCATTGTTGTTGGTATCAGGCACTTCCGTCATCTTCGTCCTGACCAACAAATTACAAAATATTTGACCATTGTTGATTCCAATCTATGTAATTTATACTTATCTTAGAGGGATAGACATTGAAAATTTCCATGGAAATCGATTTTCAACGGCGTATGCTATTTTAATATGGAATGTAATGTAGTGTGTTCAAAAAATCTTCTACAACCAGAAGAGTTAATTAATGATTCAATAGGAAATTACCTGGTGAAATAATAAAAAACTACGTATCATGAATGAATAATTTTTAAAAATGTCATCGTAAAATCCGTGCAATTGAAATTGTGTAAAATTCAAGCCATAAACTGTGGTAAAAAAATTTGTGTTGCTTTCGTAAGTTGTAATAATTTGCTCGTCCGATGTCTTCATACATAAGATTTATATTGGAATCAAAACAGTTCTTTTTAATTTATTCAGAAACAGTTACAATTGATCATCAAACAAGGTGTTATTAGCGATTTCGTACGTACGGTTTGATGAAATATAGATAGTAACATAAAGACACAAACGTGCTGTCGAGTGTACGTCTTTTACCAAAAACTTAGTTTCCGTAATGAAGGGGATTTAACAACACTACTTTAAATAATTTTTTAATTGTATCGCAGAATCACAATTAAAATACTTAGCTATTCATTATAAACTAAAAGGTACATGCTAACAAAATTCATAAGTCGTCACAAATTAAGCAAATCGACCTGAATTTAGCTTTAATAATAGACAATAGCCACTCAAATATTTTCAAAACAACTGAATGACATAGCTACTACAATTTTCAGAAAATATAACTGAATAAAATATCTCACCCCAATCTTTGGAATAGCTTCGCCAAGGATGTTCGCCACTGCTAATATTAAGAATGGTTTAACTACAGAATTGAGTAAATATATATTAAATTTTCCCATATCTATCAACGTGGAACCTTATACCTAACGTCTTCATCAGTGCAGACCATATTCATTTCTTTGATTCTGAAACTGAGATGGATCAAACATCTGGGGAGCGGGTGGAACTTGATCATTTACCTGCAATATCAGTTGAGACTTTTAAATTAGCTTCTATTAACGCATTAATTGATTCAGATCTGAGTTTGAATGGTTTACCTCATTGGAGTTGGGATATGACTCTGGAGAGGATGACAAAAAATTTGTGGGACCAGAATCGGTGGCTGTAGGGGCAGGATTGGGAATAAATATATTTGGCATGCCAGGAGCTGCATTAGATGTAATTGCTGAAGGCATCTTGTTTTCGTCTGGCTTCCGTGGGGAATTAGGATTAAACACATCCACATAGTTGTTCCGCAAACCTAAGAACAATAAAATCCACTGTTACTAAAAGATCACGAAAATTTAAATTGAAAAGGAATTGCTTCATTTGCATACGTAATTCTTTAAGGTTTTCAAACTTACTAATTCCTTTTGCTCGTTTATATTTATTCACTGCATTATTCCCTGAGGGTGGGACAACGGAGTTACTAACGGCTCCATTTCCAGTCATACCCGTGGACTGTGAAAAGTTATTAGGTGCAGGATTGGGAGGAAGCCCATTAGTAATAGGATTAGTGAATTGCGGAAACGTTTGAGTCATTGGATTTCCGGTAGGCACATTTTGCATAGGGGGTACAGATGTACTGGAGGGAGGACCGATACTTTCTCTATTTCCCATTCCCAAATCAGAGTCCTTTGGTGGAGGGCCTTTAGGACCCGAATCTTCATCATCATCTTCGTTAGTATTAATCCACCGTTTTTTTACCGGATCCCAAACTATAGAAGGATTTTTATCTTCTGGAAGATGAACCCCAGGAACAGATTTTGGAATCAGCTTCCCAAATATTCCACTCAATGACCAGCCTGATTGCTGCTTATCTCCCAGAGATTTAGTTTGATTCCCAGACTTCTCTTTCGATCGCTTTGTTTCTCCAGTAGATCTCGAAGAAATTGATTGTTCGGGGTAATGTACATCCTCAGTCTTTAAAGAATAAAAACAGGCGGGGATTAGATAGTATTTTGACATCCTTCCAAGTTAGGCAAAGTAAAAAATAATGGAAATAAAAATAACACAACAATTTTAACTTTATGAGACACCATGCATTTCGTTGTGCTAAGTTTTAAATTAAAATAAAATATGTAAATTCGGTTAAATTACTAACCAAATATGGAATTAAAAACATAGTATATGATGATGATGGGCGTGTGTTTATCACAGCTACACTGGATGCAAAAAATGCAAATTATAAATAACTGTTGACATGTGCGTTTTAAAAGGCGTGCTAACAGATAAAATTGACACGAACGTGCAGAGTTTAGGCAAATACTAAATACCTCCTCTGGTTCAAGATTATCGGTGAGATTTTCAAAAGAAGCATTTCTGCCATCTTTTTCGTTAAGATAATTATCATGTTCTTCGCAAGGCTCGTTAAGATCACAGCATTTCTCATCAACTGGAAACGTGTGAGCTTTTCTCTGATCAGTCATGGATTTAAAAGACGGAGATTTGCCTATAGGTTCGTCAATTGGAAATGTGGATTTGAATTTTATAGGACTAGCCGCAGGACTGCGATCGTTAAAAGAATGATCGGATTTACTTTCACCCTCACTAAAACCCTTAAACATATTCGGCCTAGTTAAATGACTCATCTCATCCTGGCAGTTAGAACTACAATCACTTCTAGAATTTTGTAAACTTGTAGTTACGATATCGTGTTTCATTCTATTTTTCAAACCCCCCAGTTGTTTTTTCTCTAACACGTTCACAATGTTTGCGATCAGCTCTTCGTCTTCAAAGCGAACCGTTTTTTTCTAGATAAAACCATACGAATTCAAAATTTAATTCGTGAAATTAAAGTTTCATCACAGCGAAAACCTATGGATAAGTGGGTTATTAACCTCTTCGATGCTGATTACGGATATTGTTGTTACGTAGCAACAAACCTTTGCATCCTGATTACGAGAATAG
>JAQFYM010002103.1:0-26066 GCA_034694785.1 Agrenia bidenticulata | reverse complement strand
AAAAAATGGGGAAAAATAAAAAAAAAAAATATTCTTTACGTGCTGCATGATTCATAATTATTTAAAAAACCAAAGTAATAGTTCAAAAACTGGATAATAAATTTCGTAATAGGTTTCTTACTATTTTTTTTTTTTTGACGTATGATTCAAATAAATAGTTTTTTGTTAATTAATATTTTATCCTAAGACTAAATAGAAGAAAAATACTATTTTACGTTAACAAAATAAACGATAAGCCTAACCTCTATTTACTTATGATTTTTATGTATCTTTTTTAGTATCTCAAACATCTTATTTGTTCATTTCCGTACTTTTTCAATTTTGTCCTTTTATTTAAGTCAACTCATTTTTAAATTAAATAAACTCGTTAAGAACTGCATTTTTACGTAGTATTTTTATATATATCATTTTGTTTCTTTTTTCAAACACATCACTCATTCTTTCTAAAAATACAGTAGATTTTCTTGATTTTTTTTTGGCGTAGGGAAAGATTAAAGCTTTAGGTTAATTCTGCTGTATTTTTTGTTTGGTCGTAGGCAGTAAAACTTTACCCTCTTGCACTTAATCTGCAGCACACACAGGAGAGATTTACAAACATTCGAAACACTCGTGTTTCATTAGTTGGTATAGGTACCAATTTATCTTTCCTTCCCCTGTTTGTTACAATTTTGTATCTGCCACCTTTATTCCTTTCACACCGCGGTACGTGAAGTTCAGCCCTCGCTCTATCATTGCATGGCACATCTGCCTCATCTACCTTAGATTTCAAAAAACCCAATTCTGCGCTTAATCAATTCCTTTTGTTGGTTACCATTCAGTTCAAATTTCAGTCGTGTTTGCGGACTATAACAAGCTTCTGTTTATTTATAAATGCCCATATTGTTTCCTTCATTTTTAATAGGGGGTGGAAATCAAATTTTCTAGGGTCGAAGGATACGAGGAAAAAATCCATAGGTTTTTAAGTACCCATGCAGGAGCGGACTATCAAAATAAGAAGCCCGGGGGCCTGTTTTTGGCGGGGCCCCTTCTTTTACAAAAAAAAAAAAAATCGAAAATCTTATGGCGTGTCTTTTAAGTCAAAGAACAGTTTTTTTTTGAAACAGTCCACTTAAAAAAAAGTTCTTTTGGTTTTCCTTTTTTTTTGTAAAGGGCAGTAAATAACACCAAAACACATTTTTCATAACTGCCTCTAAAAATAAAACACAACCAAAGGAACTTTTTCTTTAAAAGAAACTTTCCAAAAAAAACTGTTCCTTTGACATGAAAGACACGCCCTGAGCCTTGTTTATGGCTAGTTTTTTTATATGTTATTTTATGCAGATCTGTATGTGTAAATATTTTGTAAAAAATCAAGACTAATTAAAAAAAGTAAAATAAGCATCATGCCTTGTCGGTGATTTGTTTTGCATTGACCTTGGTGTTGTTTCACAACAATTAGAATATAACAAACAATTTATAATATCTGGACCAAATAATAAATGCTTTATTTGTTATATAAAGTATATACTTCGAACTTTCTGAATGTTTTATTTGCTAATTAAAAATAGCTTATACCTTTACGCGTTAATGATTTTTTTACATAAACTAAATAAAGGTGAACGAAAAAGCCGACAATTCGTTCATAAAAAGAAGGGTGGACAACTCGCCAAAAAAAAGTTCTATAGGGCAGAATTAAGGAAATAAAAAACTAAAAAATCAAAAATATCTATTTTATGCATGAACATATGCGCATTGCTACAAATTTCACTACTACAAGCATGATCTAACAGTATTCAGATTCTATATATTAACCGACCCCAACCCTTATCCATACCCTAACCTAACCTAATATAGTCTTACATACTTCAATTTTACGAACTTTTAGTTTTTTTGCATTTAGTTTAAGTGTAATTGTATTTTGCCGTATTTTTTGCTAATTTTACGAGCTTGTTTTTGTGCCTTATGTTTTTTTTCATTTGGCATGTTGTCCACCTTTGATTTTCATTTTAAATGTTTTTGATACTCGTAGTTAAATTCAATTACAGAACTACAAAAATTTTTATTATACTTTTCTGTTGTGTCTTTATTATTGTGTAAACTGTGTTTAGATATTGCGTTTTTTATGAAATTACCGAGTTTTCCAATTTCCTTCCTTCCTTTCTTTTTTTTTTTTTTTGCATATTAAAATCTGTTTTACTTTTACAGCGTAATATGTTTTGCATGTAGTCAACAACAAATATTATACTAACTAACAAAAAAATTTATTCTGATAATATGCTATTACAAATTTACAAAATTCATATTAACCGTGATTGCCAATAAAAAGGGGTTGTAAAGTCTGCCTCATATTTCTATAAACATTCAATTTAATACTATTCTGCTCGTATTGTACCGCAATGAAGCAGTGGATACAGCCAGTCAAAAAAGTATTGTGGTCAAAAGTTATTTTAATTCTACGATTATAAATAATTTATTAAAAAAAAAGTAGTCTTATTTTCAAACATTTATATATGCACTACATATATTTTGTTATAGATTTGCGAAAATTACAGCATGATAACAGATGTTTTTGCATAGTAAAAATACTTTAAAACCCAAAGACCCGTCTTTCTTACATAGTCTTTTTACAGCTATTTATTTCAACCAGAATTACTAGAAAAACCTTTTAATTTTGCATTGGATAAAATATGAGCGAACAAGAAAACAAAATAAACGTTTTTTCTTTTTTTAATTTTGTTGTAAAAAAATATTAGTTTTATTTGTCTTCAATTAAAAAAATATTCAAAAAATATTTTAGGCGCTGCTACAATTTACAAAATTGTTTCTATTAGGCGCTTTTAAAGCTGCAAACTTTACTATGACGTACATTTCTATAAAAAAAAATAATTCTACATTTAAAATTTGCAAAAAAAAATACGTAGAACTTACAGTTTTATGCGTAAACTAGGACTTTAAGATACAAATAAAGCAAAAAAATAGTTACATAACATTGTAATTGTTTAAAAAGGTGAATAATTCAAATTCATAAGATTTAAAAGGTTTTTTTTCTAGTTTTCAATGTTTAATTTCTTGACATTATCGGGTTTACTTATACATTTAAGCTGCAAAATAATATTGTTTTTTGTTTTTTTCTTTGTCACACTTGTGTTATTTAGAGTGTGTTGCATTTTTACAAAAAAAAAAAAACTGCTTTTTTTTATTAACCAAAGTAAATTGTACATTGCATTTTAGCTTTAGAAAACAATTATGTATATAGTATTTAATTTTTTTCTTTCTTAAACTACTATTGCAAATCAAAATCCAAGAACTATAAAATATTTCCTGACTATCTTATAAAAAAAAATTTGAAATCTTATTTTTTTATCTAAATATTAAAACTACTTTTTTAAAGAAGTTCGTACTGTAATCAATTTTGAAATTTTTTGGGGCCCCCTTAGCCGATGGACCAGGGGCACATGCCCCCCCCCCCCTTAGTCCGACCCTGTACCCACGGAGAAATCAAGATACATTTATATAGATTTTAACCCATGGGTAGAAAATCTGTTTCATGGGATATTATATTAATCCTAAGTTATAAGTAAAATTAATCCATGGGTAAAACAAATACATGCCCAATATAAAATAAAAAATAAAATCGGGATGTAGACTACGAACTTACTAAAAACTTGTTAAAAAAAGTGTTACTATTTTTTTTTATTGGAATAAAAATGCACACTTATAACAAGTGAAACCATAGAGTCAAATATTTTAAAAAATTTTGAGACTATAAAAATCATGCAAAAATTTTGCACATAACCAAGATATGTTGGCTCGCTTGCAATAAAAGCAAATTGTGTATTTATGAAATTTATACATATACAAAAAAAAACAAAAAAGGCGGTTTTGGATATGAATCGGCCAAAAAATACATTTAAATGATAGCTGTGACTAAAAAAGTAACAAAAAAAATGTCTTTAATGCACCATCTCGCAAGTAAAAACATTTTTAGCAGACCTGGTTATATTTCAGGCAATCAAATATCCTACCTTTTTGGTAAAATCAGTCGCATACCCATATAATTTTTCAGCCTAGGTCTAGTCAGTGTTCTGTAAAAAAAAGGTTTTTACACCGTTTATAAAGTAAAAAATCTTAACTCTTTTTTTGTGATTTTTTTTTATTTTAGGATTTTTATTGCAAAAAAAAAACAACAAAAAAGACCACACCTTAAATTCAATCCCATCTTTGTTTTTACAAAGTCTTCTCTTGCGAAAGCACTGGATAGGATGTTCAAATATAGTTTTTGTGTGGATTTGAAAGAAGCATGAATTTTTTATAGACTTTTAGTTTTTTTTTTTTTTTTGCATTTTGTTCTTAAGCATTTTTGGTAAACTTTTTAATAGTTATTTATTATATACTTTTTTTTTTGCCAGCCCTACAATCTGTTGAATAATATTTACATCAAACTTCTGCCTATACCTTTAGTTCTTACGTAAAAACGGACTTTTGTCCAAAATGTTACTTTTTTTGTCTTGGAGACAAAAAAGGCATTGTCTAACTAATTTGTACTTTTTTTGTAATTCTATATCATTTTAAGTTGGCAAAATATTTTCTAACTAGAGCTAAATTTTATCTTTTCCGTATTTGCTAGGAAATTATTGCAAGTTTAGTTCTGTTCTTTTTAAAAGACTTCGTATGATTTTGACCAAGTATTCTTTTACTTTGAAAATGCAACATCAGTGTAGAAATCGTGGCATTTGTATTACCAAGGGAAACTCCTAATTACATATAATTTTCTTATTGATTTTTGTAGCAAGAACTGTGTTCTAAAGCGGTGATGGTGCTGAAAAAAGTAATTCTTTTTTTTGTTCTTGTGTTGATACATTTAATCGGGTTTTTGTGGACGTTTTTTTATTATTAACTGATTAAAAAATACTACAATCACAAAAAAAAAGTACGAACAGATACAATATAGTGTTTTAAAATTATGCAGTTTTTGAAATTTATGTTAGCAAATTTTACATATTATTAAAACAATCAAAATTTTAAGCGGCTATCACAATTATACAGTTGTAATAAAAACATATTCACTCAATTAAATATATTTTTTGACTTAAAACTGTCATTTTATATATATATATATATATACATGTGTGTATATAGATATTTTGCAAAATAATAAATACATATATGTTGCAAATATGACTTTGTATAATAATTCTTACATTAAAAAAAAGTTTATTTATTAAAAAACGGATAATATATTAATTAAATACGAAAAAGTATACAAAAAGTACATTGACAGTTGAACAAGTAGCTTCAAATATATAAAAAATTGCAACCGATACACATAGACACTGAAAAATATTTTTGCAAGTAAAACAAAGCATACTTTGTACAAAAACAATTATAAAAATGAAAAGGAATACACAATACGTACTAGATTAACAAAAACCTGCTTTTGTTATGCATCTTACACCCGATAATCTATACCGTTAGTAATTTTACATTCCAAATATTTTCCCAAATGCAAACTAAGAAACTTACCGATGTTTTTATATATTGGTATTGTATGAAGACTTTATTAATTATAACGCTGTTGGTGGCAAACAGCTATATACCAAATGTATGCCACTTGAACAGAGTGTGCCTTAAGAGTTTACGGCGTAAGCTTCTGCCCAAAATAAAACGTGACAAATGCACATGTGATCAGTGGCGTAACCAGGAGGGCAAAGGGGGCAAATGCCCCCCCTTAAAAAACCCACGCCCGATTTGAGGGGGGGTGCCTTTTTTGGGGCGTAAAAAACCCCCGAAAATCATACTTTTTATAAATTTGGTTTTTACAAATTGTTATAGAATTTTTTTATAAAAAATAAAAAAATATTTTTTTGTTGTTTTAGTTCAATTATTTTTTTTTACCCTATCAAAAAACACTACTGGTTTCTATTCTGCATGTGGTGGTTCATATAGGCGTCTTAAATATGGATATAAGGCCGCGGGCAAGATTTACTAGAGACTGGTGTTTATTAAACCTACATATATGATTGTGCAATATAGCTGATAGGTTTGCAGTTGTATAGACAGAGTAAAAAAAAAAAAAAAAACTTTATAATGCCTTTTACATAGACGACCAAAGCATAACCTGGCCGTATTTGGATAACGCAACAAAAAAAAACAGTCTTGCACAAAAACGCCCATTTTACTAAGAATCAGCGTTTTCTTTTACTTTAATTTTCTATATCATTTCTCTAATAATTAAACTTGATGTGTCATTTTTCTTACCCATAAGGAAACAAAAAAATAATGTATAAAGATGATTGTTGTTTTTTTATATTGTTGCCTATTCGTAGTTTTTTTTTGCACAAATCCCCCGTACAATATTTTTACGATGTATAATATTGTTTTAGAAAAGCACAAACATAATTATTTGCTATAGTCAAAAAAACGCCAGTGAGACTACCTGGAACACCTGGTACATGCTTAACCGTAATGCTCGCATTTGTTTTTTTCTGTAGCCATATTATGTTATTGCCTTTTAAAGTGACTCCGATTACAAAAAAGTTCTACATATGCAATACTACGAATAAAAAGCACGCTTTTAGAAAAAAATATTTATGTATCAAACGTTTTTTTTTGCTCTAAAAAAACCAGAATCATATCATCAAAGATTACTTTTGTGTTTTCTTGGTCATTTTATGTTCCATTTGCAATTTTTTTTGTATAAAATTAAGTTAGTTGTTAAAAACAAAACACTTTAAGATAAAAAATAACACAAAAATATCAGCTTTTTTTCGGGTATAGACATTGTTAATAACGTATTGAAATGTTTATAGTTATATAAATTAGACCACATTACAATATTTATTCACTGCATATTTACCATATCTTTTTAACACAGTGATATTTTTAGCAGTTTATGTTTTTTAAAAAAATAATATAACTTTTTTGCTATTGTCAACAACGCAACCTTGTTTTGACAGAATAACACTGCATTTTTATTCAAGACAGTTATAGCTGACCAAGAACTTGCAAAATTGTCGCAACACCTAAGACTGCAACCTTTTTCAGTATTTTTATTGCGGATTTTTTATTTTCGCAGTGTTCATATATGTCAACCGAAAAAAACATTGTGCTGCAAAATAAGTTTTAAAAATATCTATAAAGAAAAAAATAATAATCTTCGGAAAAATATTGTGTTAAAAAAAGTCGACAATAAAAAATGCATTTTCGGTGTAATGCTTTGTTAGGTTAAAAAAAATATCATTCCGGCAAAAAACGCAAAAAGATGATATATAAAGGCCTTGTGAAGCGTTTTTCTTTGTGTAAAAAATGTGTGTTTTAGTTTTTTTCAGCTCTACTATATAAAAATCAAGTAAACACGCATATACCTTTTGTTATCTTTTTGGTAACTGCAGCCAGAGACAACTACGTAAAATGCACATACCTTAACAATTTTTTTGATTTTGATTTTGATTTTACAATAAAAACAAAAGCAAAAAAATCACTTTAGTATTTTAGAGCATTTACTACAACCGCTTTTTTAAGGAACAATTTTTTTTTGGCTTATAGGGCTGGGCGACTTAAAGGCTGTATTTTGCATACAGATCTTGTTTACTACACAATACGAGGAAACTTGGGTACCAATGAAAAAAAACCTGGAGTTTTTAATTCATATCCTTACAAAACCATAATCAACGAACGTATGTTGCAAGTAGTACACGCATTGTAAAAGCACGTCGCGTTATCTACTTGCGCAAATTTAACTTATTCGCAGAGCGAGTTCATACAATTTTTGTAAACTGTTTGCACCAACTTTACTTTCTTTACAAATTGTCTTTAATTAAAAACCTGCACAACACCATCCCGACTAGAAAAATGTTTTGAAGAGGTATATAGCACGGAACGGTTAAGAACCACATAAAAAAAGCGGCAAAAATACAAAGCATAAAATATTTATACATATAACAATAAACTGATTAGCACATTAGATACAAACGAACTGTGCAAATGTTTTTTTATTAAGCTAGAATACATATTTAAAAGTAGGTTATTGTAACTTATACTTATTGTGTGTATACAACACAATTTCGCGTTGGTTGAAAGTATTAATTTTTTTCTTTACATTTGTAAAAAAATTTAGTATAAAAATTATAGACAAAATTGCAATTATTGCGCCTTTAACGTAATAAAAAACGATATATAGCATTTTTGTTATGTAATTTTCCTGTGTGTCGTTTTCTAGCCTTTTTGTGGCAAATTGTAAGTCGCATAACTATATTTCACACTATTAAACCGTTAAAGTAAACGTATAAATCACTTTGCAACGATCAAAGCAATCATAATTTCAATTTGTTTATTCTGATGTACATTTTTTGTTAATTTTTGAGTAGTCAAAGTGTATAATTATATAAATCCAGTAGAAAAAAAATATAAAGACAAAAATTTTTAGCCTATAGCTGTCACTAAAATGAAAGCGTACAAATACTTTTTTGTGAAAAAATTTTCGTGCCCAAACCACCCTGCGACCCAGAAAAGATTCGCGACTCATAGTTGAGGAAACGCTGGTGTAGTGTGTTATTTGTGTCATACCTTTTACATCAGAATATAGCTTATAACTAAAAGCTTCAAACAACGTTAAAACAAAACAAATACATTAAGAATAAGCTTTGTGTAATTCACTTTATAAACGACACAGGTTTTTGTTTCTCCCTTGCGTTTTATTGATTTTTCCAAATCATTTATTATAATCTAATATGTCACCATCATATATGTGTGACAAAGATGAAGGATGTAAAAAAAAATAAAATCTTGTATTGTACATGAAAGGTTGATATTTAACAGATTTGTACCTCAAATTTAATAAACAATAGTAGAGTTCGTGTCGCTCCCATACCGAAAAAAATACGCCTTCAAATTATAGAGCCAGTATCGATACTAACATAACCAGATGGCAAGATACTTAAAAAAACGTACAAACGAACAAAACCTTGACCATGCCATAGATTCATAGATTCATTGTATTATTTTAAAGATGATGTTTATATAAAGTATACCATTGACCAGATATATACGAGAATAAGCACAAAGCAGATACAATACAAACAAGGTTATAAATAATTTATAAAAAAAGAAGATTTGTATATTGTATTTATGAATTATTTTGTTCTTTGGCCAATTGAAACCAAAAAACCATAAAATAATATGAATAAAGAAAAAGATAGAAACAATATTTACATAGTTGCAAAAATGACTTATAAAAGATTTGAATTTTTTAATGCGAACATTTTAATTTTTCAAAGACTGATCAAAAAAATAATATGAGAATTGAGAAACCACAATGCATTGCAAAAATTTATGGACGAGGACAGAAAACATTCACCCTAGGAGAGTATGTGCTTTAAGATGTAGCTGTTTGCCCATGAACGGGTAGGATTCTTGACGGAACAAAAAACCCATGTAAGCCAGATAAATATGGCAATAGCTTCCGAGTATTGACATGCGCAAAAACTTCATTTTTATTAGACATTCAAAAAGTTGGTATAATAGAAAAAACGGTACACCGTTGTCCCGAATCTTTGCCATCCATGCTTCGATAAAATATTAAATTGTACACATGGACAATTTTTTGAATGTTTTTAAATTGTCAAAAATATAACTAGACAATAAAATGCACACAAATGGTAAAGTATGTAGAAAAAGAGGCGTGGAAAAAAGTATAATTCAATTTACCAGTACCAAAAGAAAAATTAAGATGATTTTAATTGATTAATTGCAAATTTATTGCCTGAATGATGAAAGGTGAGTCGTTAATTTTTTTTATATAGCATAAAGAAAAGATCATATGTTTTTGAAAAAAAAATAGAAAAAATTAAACACGAAAAAAGAAGAAGTAAGTACAATCACGGAAAAGTTTACCTAAGCTATAAATATAAAAATAAAAATAAAAATATGAATGGCGTTTGTTAGTAAATCAATCCATCAAAGAATTCGCTAGGGGAAAAGATGTAAATATGAATAAGAAAAGTATCAGCACATATACATTGTTATATTTTTCCTAGTGCACATATACTCGTAAAACACATTGATGTCAAAGAATCTACAAGTATTTTTATACATAGTAGTATTCATTTTTTTTTAGATAATGATACTGAAACTAAAACACCAAGTATAAATAACTATGCACTTTAGCAGAAAAAATAAATCGGTGTGCATAGTGTTATAAAACGAAAATACGATAGAATACAAACCTTATTACCAGTGGCTGTAAAAAAATCTTTTTCATTGAAAGGTGTATTGCGCAGTATTATGAATAAATCTTTTAAAAGACTAAAACCATACCTAAGACGAGCCAACCGAAAATAGATTTAGTGATGCATAAATAGTATTACTTAACGAACTATAGCAATTTAAGCAATATTTTCTGCTATAAATATACATAAATCTTGCATTGCGGCAGAAAATATAAGGCAGTATACATTTTATCATGTTTCTGTTATTTCATAATTTTACAGCAGTAAATCATAATTCAGAAAACACAAGCGGCAAAATTTGTAAGCAAGTCTGTTTCCAAATGAAATGTTTTTTATAACAGGCAAATGCGGACCGTAAATACTGCATAAAGTAAATAAAATGTAGAATGCATTACTTTATAGTCAATTTTTTTTTTGTGGTATTTAGTAGCATTTAATGTAGTTATATTACCTTTTTTGCTATTGTAAGTGTATGCAATAGTATGGTTTTGTATGTTGCAATTTATAAAAATGCAAAAAAATTAAATCTACACATAGTTGTATATAAATCTTATATGAGTATTTTTTTTTTTGTTTTTGCTAAATATATGTTTGTTATTTGGTGTAATCATGTCTAAAAGCAAAACATACTTTTTGCGTGCGTTTCTATATTGCATCATACATTTAATATAAATTTTTCCTGTACTCATACACCATTAAATCACATTGAGTCATTTGTCTCTTCAAAAACATTTTTTGTGCCGTACATATGAGTCATTGGGGTAAATATTAAAAACAAACGACTAAAATATGAGAAATTTCTGTCATCAGGGTAAAAAGCATTATATTTCTTTTGTTATTTCTTAGCTTTTAAAAGTATTTCCATTTTTTTGCTCACATTATTTTTCGTTTATTACGTTTATGGTATTACATTAGATTGTCTTTGGTATAACATTAAGATCTTGTTTTTCTATTTTCTTTTATCATTTTTGGCTTTTTTATCCGTGTTTTATTATTGATACTCATTTCGCAATCCCCTCTCTTATGCAATGCAAAAATTTTTTTTGTTACACCTATCTTGGCAGAAATGGATCTAACCCGCTATAGGCGGGGTTGGACCAACCCTTATATTATTGCATATATAACATTTCGATTTGGCCATTTTTTGTTGCAAAAGATAGTATATATCAAAATGTGGAGATATTATATAAGTCGACAAAAAACCTATGAAATTTGATTTTTTTTATAGTGAAAACAGTAAAAAATACTGATTTTTTTAATAGTTTTGATGACCTCGTTGTTTATGTATTTAGTAGATTAAAAAAAAAATCTTTTATGCGCATAGAGATGGGAACTGATATACTAAAACTATACCGGAAAGTAATTTTTGTACAGTGGAACAGTGTCATTTTGTATGATATAGCGTATTTTACCTTCAACATTAAATTTTTTTGCTGTAACAAAATTTGATTTTTATGCTATACATTGTATTGTTTTATTATAAGGTTTGTAGTTTAACAAAAAATGTACACGTCTAAAGGAAATATTATTCTATTATTGGTTTCTGTGCAATAAAATTTTTTGAAAATGATCTAATGTTATAAAAATACACAGGAAAGTTTTCATAGTAATTTTTATCTTTATTTTTTTACAAAATATTTGCCTTGTATGCTTTATGTGCATTTTACAGGTAGGTAGCATACGGGGAAATTGTTCATTGTAAAAAATGTAGCCTGGATTTCAGGGTATTTGGGAATGTGTTTTTGCAATAAAATATTTAATTGTAAAATTAAAAAAGTTTGATTTATAGATTTTTTCTAGAATTTTTTTAAAAAAATATTGATGTTAAAGCCCGCTTTTTTTCGTGTTTTTGCATTAAAATCATAAAAAACGCAAATTGTTTTACCTCAACACTTTTAATATACTAAAAAACCTTTCAACGCAAGACTTTTGGTTCTTTATCTACGATAATTTTACAAAAATGCTGTAATTTCGAATAAGCATTTTGTTTACAACAAGATAGCTTAATATATAAATACAAAAAAAAAAACAAATAAATGAGTTCATATTTAACAACCAAACATAAATTATGTAATATATGGTTCGTCAAAAAAAAAACCGTTTTTTTTGCCGATAAACTACGCCGAAAAAAGTTTATTAAAAAAAAAGTGGAATTTTTGCTTAAATGTTTTTTTTTTTATCAAAACCTATTTTTGTTGCGATCATAACTGTATTCTATATTTAGTCAAGGATATTTTTTTTTAATAATACAAAGAACAACAATAGATCTAAAAAAAATAAGATAAAAAAATGACATTCATAATTTTTACATCAAGTTTTTATACAGCACTAAAGCATATATAGTAAACCCCGCCCCTCATATTTAGTATAAATACACGCGGTAAAAACGTAAGCTGTACATTTGGGTATTAAAATTTTATATTGTTAGTGAAAGTCGTAGCGTATCCAGAGGGGTGGAGTGTAGAAAGGGGGTGTAACTTCCTTAGCAAAAAACGTGTCGGCCGAATTAATGTAAAAGGGGGTCTTTTTTTGTGCGTATATTTTGTTGAATTACAACACATAAAAAAATGCAACAAAAATTTTGTTTAAAAAAAATTATAATTTTTAGAAGCATAAAATATGGGTATTTTGCCACAATTTTTAAAAAAACATTTTCGTGGCCTGGAATAAAAATCTCTGGCTACGGCCCTCGAAAAAGTATATAATAATCAAAATATGTGTATGTCTTCGACTAACAATTTATATAATTATAAGCATCCTGTATTTTTTTTTCTTACAGATTTACTAAGTATTGTTCAAATAATTATATATCATCTTTTGACAAAAAAAAAATATATATTTTATTGAAGGATGTTTTGCAGTTTTTTCTTTATGTAAGCAACTACTTTTTATTCAGGCACATTTTTTTTTGCTTAAGCCAGAATACATTTTAAGTAAGCAAAGTGTAAGTGGCACTTTTTTTTTGTATAAGCAAAATATTTTGTTTAACTTATTGAATTTTCTGGAAGCACCTTTGGTTCCCAAAAATTCTATAATATTTTAAAAAGAAAAAAAAAAAAAAAGAATATTATAAAAAAATGGAACATATTTTAGTTTTTTTTTTGTTGCTAGAGCATCGATTATTTTTGCATAATAAAAAATTTGGCTACAGTAAAAAATCTAAACACACTCGAAAGTGGCCAGTTAAATGTTTATTTTAACGTCTTTAGTTTTAACGTTAGATATCGCAAAATAGCTATACTTGCAAAAACAACGGTTTTGCTAAATGCAAAAAGCGCTTTCGTTACTCAGAATTCCCCCTTTATTGCAAAACTTGGCTTTTAACTTGCGTAAATTTCTTTTTTTTCAGCAAAATTATTTGATAAAAACGGGTTTGATAAAAATACCGTATGTAAATGGATACAACACTAAACACACTTTTGTACTTAAATATAACTGCAGACAATCTGGGTTAATTCTGGTTTTATGAAATTGAATTTTGGCAAAAAACCAACATTTAGGATTTTAAACATTTTAAAAATTGTCAAAAAGATATGCTGGTGCTAAAAACTCAACAAAGATGTTTTATGAATATGTAAAAAATATGTTTTGTGTAAGGCATTGCGTAAAGTGGGCCTTGTATTTTTGCTATAAAAAAAGCAGTCGAAATAATCAGATACTGAACAATTACGATCTTAATATATCAAAAAACAATTTTAGCTATATTGTAAATATAAAGTCTTACAATCTGACAATAACATTGTAACCAGTAGATCAACGGTTCTTTTTTTTCTGGCAAGCCTTTTTGCTCCTGAAAAAATGGCTATAAAATTAAAAGCTATTAAACTGTATTTTATATTAAAGATTGCTAATCTTTAAACCAATCATGGCGGAAAAGAAGTATAATAAGACTTCGCTAGGTACAAGAGTAGATCATGCCCAAACTGAAAAAAAGGACAACACGATATAAAAAATAACTAAAGAGACTTATTACTTGTTTGAATTTTTACACGAAAACTTTAAACACCTTTTTTACCTTTTTTCCCCAAACCAAACCCCTATTTCTCAGAACTCTGTCTCTAACCAGGAAACCAAAACCTACGTAAAACCCTTGACTTACAGAAAACCCTACGTCTAAAAAAAACTCTTTTTCTGACCAGAAGCCTTTTGCGTACCATTGGTAACCGCAATAAACAGTGTCGTAGCTATGGGGGCATTGGGGTTTAGCCCCATACTAATAAAAGCGCCATAATCTACCAATGGAGGGTGTATTTTTTTGTGCAGAGGTTTTTTGGTTAAAAAACATTAAAAAATTATAAAAAAAATTTAAGATTTTTAACTTCAAAAATCGTGTTTTAAACATATTTTTTGCAAAAAAACTCTGACCAGAATTGGTCAGAAGCAATTCCTGGCTACGCAAATCGCTTTAAACACGTGTTACACATTATAGATATCTCTGTTTTACGATAGCAAAAAAAAGTATATAAAAAAATAAATAAACCCATGTAAATGCTATCGTATTTTAGTGGCGTACACAGGGAGAGACAGAGGGCCACCCCCCCTCTCTCCCCTGAAAAAAAGCACCTGCATTTATGGTTGGGGGGTGGTCTTGTTTTGTGCGGAGACTTTTATTAAAGAAAAATTCAAAAATTCCAAAAACAGAAACAAAAAAAAATTCCAAAAAAAACAATTATGATTTTTCACGTCATAAATCGTGTTTTAAACACTTATTTTTTCAAAAAACACTGTCTAGCTCCGGGTCAAAAAAATTCCTGGGTACTCCACTAATATATTTTTTATATTTAATTTTGACATGGTGGTTTATATGGACATATATACTTCATGGTCTGTTTAGCGCCTATACTCAAGCCCCCATTTGAGACACTCTATTAGCAGATTTGTTCTTTTAATTACTATGAAAACTACAGTTTTTTTCAAAAAAAAATTCCGATGTGAACAATAAACTGTAAAGTACTGTAAATTAGACCCAAATTTGCAATTCAGGGTTTTTGCTAACCTGACAACATAACGAAGTATTTTTAAAAACCAACATGAATTAACATAAGGTTAACTCATTTGCATATTATGTACAAAATGCAAACAAATATTCATATACTGCATATTTTAGTTTCTTGTGCTATGAAGGCATATTTTTTGTTGCATGTGCTCGATCACGTAATAGGTGTTGTTCTCGTAGTACAGATTTTCAATATAAACCAACAGCAAAGTCAGATCTCAGTGAGCAGCAAAACAAAAAATATAATTTGATCAAAATGTTTAATATATATTCTATGTAAATTTGGTGATCATTCCCTTGCCAGAAAAACTCTACATCAGTAACACATAGCTTTTAAAAAGCATGAAAGTGTATAAGAAAAAAAAACAAAAGAATTAGAGTGTCCCAATAAAATACACACACTATATTGCTTTACAATAATTTCGCCTAAAAACAAGTAAAATTAGTTTATATGCTTTTTTAATAGACAAATTTCTTTAAAATGCATAATCTGAAATTAGCCGTTACTATTATAAAAGTGTCAAAGCTTTGTCATCTGATATATTATTAGTGTATACAAGGCCAGATTATGTATAGTTTATACAAGGCCAGATTATTTAAACGGTGTCTGTACATAAGCTGACAATATAGAAAACAAACTACAATACAATCTTTATTGTCAAAGAGAAACGACCAAGTAGAGTGCATTTCACATCTACAAGCTAAGTTTCAAATATAGTAATATAAATGCGATTTTTAAAATTAAAAGCAATAGTGGACGCGGCTATTGGTTTCTTTTAAAAATTGCGAAAAATTGCGGGTTGTAAAAAGATAGAGTCTGTATTGCAAAGTAGTAAATAGAAACCTACTTTTTATTGTGTTTTGCTGCGAACAATTTTATTTTTTTTTGAGTTTGTGAATGGAACATTAACGTGCAGCAAATCTAACAAATAACTACGTTTCTACACATAAATAATCGAAATGTATGTTTTAGGTGCAAGTACGATATGGACAGCAGCGGTTACAAAAAAGAAGTATTATTTACGAAAATGACTTGTCAGAGATATACAAAAATTTAAGAATGGGCCTGTAAGATACTGCGCTTTTTAAAATAAAAAACATTATAGTGAAAAAATGCAGTTTTTTACATATCGTTAGAGTGTAGGTACAAAACGACACAAAATAAAACAAAACATTGAGTTAAAGTAAGCAGAAATCGTACTTGGTAATGTTTTTAAAGAAGTACTTTTTTCGTCAGCTACAAGCACAACATATAAAATTAAAAGTTATATTTTTAGGGTCGAATATGAATTTTATTTGTTTATTTGTATAAAATAAAAGTGCAATTGTTACAAGTGTAAAAAATTGTTTTTAAAGCATTAAGGGCAAAATCATAGATGTGATGAGTCAATATGAACCAATTAGGTATAATACTAACGCAAAGAATACATAAGTTTAAAAAAAGTGAGGCTATATAGTATAAAATAAATGCTAAAGATGTAATATTTACAGAAACAACTTATGAAATAAATGTTTTGTATGTAAAATGCAACGCTAAATTGTTTGAGTACAAGGTTAAAATGTTCCGTTTTGCATATTTATATAAAAATTTAATAAACTAATAGCACGAATATTTGCATTTTATTTGTCTCAATAATAAACTTAACAAAGTATAAACTTATAGAATTTTGAAATTGTATATTCATTTCGCCTTGATGTTTTCATTACAAGCAACAAATTGTCTTTGTGTAGTTCAATAGATATAACTGTATAAAAGCTTCATTTGATAGCGGCCACATTTATGTGCATGCAGTTTTCTTACTATTCTGTTACATTTCGTTTAAATTAAAAGCGTTAAGTATGACTCTAGTACACCCATATAAATTAATGCTATCCATATTGTGTAAAAACCAAATTTACAAGTAAAGACTGTAATACCTGCTACCTTAAAAATGCAGTATACACATTTTTTGACTTTGTGTGTGTAATAACAAATGTAACATTACTTTTATTTGCGATAAGACATCAAGAAAATATAAAGCGCATATTTGTGATCCTTCAAAACGATAAAATATACTAGATACATATATAAACCATATTACTTTTTTTTAAAAATACAGAATTTTATAATTGCAAGCTTTTTTCAGAGTTGATTTACAAAATTTAACATCGCATTTTATGTTAAACACAAAAAAAACATAGTAAATTTTACAGTATTTACTTGGCTGGGTTTTTTACTTTTTTGTTAACTGCAAGTATGATTTAGTGTACCCCGGAACGTAAAAAAAAATCTTTTCTGTTCAAATAGTTTATTAAGATTATTGTCATTTTTTTTAATAAAAAAAAATATTTTTTGAATAGGTTTATATATACTGCATGCGCACATGATAGTGCTGAAAACTATATAGTAAAATCTGAAGAATCCTTTTTTTAACTTTTTCTCTTAAACCTCTTAATTCCAAAAATATCACTACAAGCAATACACGAACCAGATAATATATAAAATGAAACAGAACGCTTAAATACACTGTTCATTGCACTTGAAATCTTTATAAGTTAGTTCTTTTTCGCAAAAAAAAAACCTAAAACTTCTCTAATAACCTATTTTTAGTTTATGCATATGTCTTATATAGTGTTTTTATAGCCTATTAAACAATAATTTATTGCAGTAAACGTGGCGTACCCAGAAAAGAGAAAAACACCTGGCGTAAAAGTTGCGCCTGATGTTAAACAGCGAGTTTTTGCCAGGATTTTTCTTAAATAACTTTAAAAAGTGCGATTTTTTATAAAACTTGTATAAAAAAAAATAATTAAGTTTTGTTCTTTCCAAAAATGGTGTTTTTATTTTTTTTTGTCGTAAAACTCTGACTAGCTTTAGGCAGAAAGAAAATCCTGATAAGCCACCGCTTAGAGATATATATGATAGTAGATTGCCTTACCAAAATCAAAAAAAACAATTTTGCGGCAAATATAATATTTTTTCGACATTAAAATACTTTAATGATATTTCAATTTTTTTTTTTAGTTTCTCTGCTGGTTCACTGACTTAAGCTAGTTTATAAATTACCTACATTTGCCCTAACATGTTGCATATGACACCAGGATCAAAAACTTGTCAAACGCTATATTTTGACAACCCTAGTCAAAATGTACAAATTAACTGTCTTATAAGATTATGAACCTTATTACTAAAATACTAAACTAACTATTTTTCAACAAAACTTGCATGAATAACTTAAAGTATCTCTATAAACTTTTTTTTTTGCTTATATGCTGTATTATTTGAGCGCGGAAGTTTTACAGTTTTACATAATTGTAAAACTTTGATTAATATTTTAATCAAAAAAAATGTGCATTGTATAATGTTTGCTACAAAAATATTTTCTAAACTACGTATACAAGGTATTGCATCACCAGTGTCGATCTTATGTAAAGGCGCATGAAGCGCTGGCCTAGGGCCCTTGCATTACTAGAAACCCTAAAAATACACAATAATATACAAAGATTACAGTGAAATTTTCGGTATCATGCAAAATATGCATTTATCATATAAAGCAGACAAAATAAATTGTTAAAATAATTTTTATAAAAAAATATTTTTCATATTGAGAGTTTATAGATAGTAAATATTAGTCTTGTGTACAAGAAAAAGCATTTTTCGTCATTTTTTTGTTTTTGTACGTGTTACTGTTTTATGCTACCAAAATTGATTTTTTGCTGTGCATGCAGATTTTTTTATATTATACATTGGAAAAAAATGACATTAAAAAACAATTTTTGATGAAAAAAGCAGAAATTTGCAATCACATCTGATAAACCCTACACACAACATAAAAAAACAGTCACTTGATGTATATTACAACAAATGCATGCAAATTATTATCTACAAAGGATTTTGGAGTACTAGTATTGCTTCTACAGCCTTTTTATATGTATTGTTAGTCCGTGAAATGCCAGTCTGTAAAATAGCTGCACGGGTAGCGTTTTTCGAATGGCTTCTGTAAACTTTTCAGGGGTTATATAACTTTAAGGTTTTTTCTAGTTTTCCTTGTGTTGCGATGTAATTGACCTTTGTAGTGTTTTTTTAAACAAATAAGGTGACGTTTACTGTCGTAAGCAGTATTCTGTTAATATAGTTGATTTTTTGCGAACTGTTCGTACCATTATACTTGCGGCAAATTTATCTGTAAATGTTTACCTGTTCTTTTTTGTATCAAATATCATGTAAGAGTAAATTTACCAATTATTTTTTTGACGTTGCGTTTGGTTAGTTTTATTAGCTCAAATGCAACGCTAAACGACATTTGCATTTTTTTTAGTCTCTAACGGAAACTTTGTAATAAACAGACTCCAAATTTGTTATGTCGGCCGACACCTACAACGGAATTGAGTATTTGAAAAAAAAAACTAGGCACTGAGAAAAATATAACATGATTTAGATACAAACTGTAACTCGAAAAACCCAAAAAACTGAACTATTGGATAAATTCTTTAGAAACCGTTATTAAGCCAGGTTTTCATGTTTCAGATGTACGGTTACAACCAATTTTCCAATTGTTTTTAGTTGCACATGCAATAGTATCTAGTAACCTGGTTTTTTTTATCGCAAAATTAAAAAAAAACATCTAATTGCCCAGAAAAAAACCCTAAAAAGGAATTCATATATTTCATAAGTTGTGGAAACATACTGAATTGGTTTTTCATGCCTATAAAAATATTTTACCAGCCTAGTATTTGTATCAGAATACAGGTTTTATGTCAGTAATACATTTATTGTGGTATAAAAAAGAACTGGATACTCGAAAAATATAAAACTTCAAAAAAACGCAATAAAAATTTTTTTAATCACATTTTTTGTGAATGTAAAATTTTGTGCCAGTGGTTCCAAATTTTTAGATTTGCCTCTGCAAGGGGGGTATGTTTTGTATCTTTTTTTAGAATATCGCTAACCAGTAATTAAAATGGATTTTACTGAATGATAACATTATTGCAGCTTTTTTTTGCAATACAAAGAAGTAATTAAAACAAAAAAAAAGTTCACAGCAAAATATAAATAATTTCCGGTCTAAAAACTTTTTCCGATAGAAATTCGTATAAATTGTATATTTTATTTAACGTATAAACATAAAAAAGCATATCAAAAATACAAAAAAAACCTAGGTTCAATTAAACATGGCTTTTTTGTGTGCTCGAAGTTAATATTTGTAAGTACTTATTTCTTCATTCCCAAGAAATATTCTACATCTAAACATTTTTTATAAGCGTTTAAAAATCATGTTTTTCTTGTAAAATTTTGTGACTTAAACTGTTAAAAGGACTTATTAAACATGTTTTGAATATGTATTTTAATATTGAAAAATGATCTTCTATATGTAATTTAAAAATATTAAATGCCGGGAAACCTAGTAAGATGTCTGTTTGTGCTTTTTTAGCGTTACATTTTTGCAATTACATTTAATTTACATTAGAATTTACATAAATAGCCAAGTAACTTAGTTTTCAAGTAACAAAAAAATAATTAAAAACAAAGTATGCCCCAGAGCAATGCATCTTCTTTTTATATAACTTTGCCACAAGATTTTGCGAACATACGCGTTTATTCAATTTGCTAAAAGGTAACTGGTATGCTTTCAAAAAGTAAAAAATATTTTGTGGAAACTAAAAAAAGTACGTAGAGCTTTATTTATTAAACGATTGCACCTTAATAACTTTTTTACCGTTCAGTTTTGTTTTTCCGTATATAGGCTTGTGTTTTTCACTATTTCCTGAATATTTCTCATATTACTTTCACCAGTTGATCTAGAAAATAGGTACAACTGAACCTTGAACATGTGCAGGTTGCAAGAACAAGACAAAAAGCTTATTGTTACTATATAATGTTGTTGAATATTACATACAGTGTTTTTAAATTTTAGTCTATGTAAGAAGATTCTATTTAAAGAACAAAAGAAATTATCTACAAGACATTATTTTATTAAAACTGCATTTTCTAAGTCACAAGTATTCTTTATAAAGTGAAAAACTTTTCAAAACAAAAATGAGCCGCTCAAAAAAATATAATACACATAAAGCTCTTTTATTAAGACGATGTACGTACATTAACATACATGCGATTGAATATTTTTTTTGTTGTGTTCATATGCTATCTTTACCTGTTTATGTTTAAAAAACATTAAAAACATAATACAAATGATTTTTTTAGCTATTGATAAATTAAATGCACATATATTAAACTAATTAAAGGCAAAGTAAATTGTTTTTTTGCAAGAGAAAAGTTTTCTAGTACAATCAGGAAAATCGTTTTGGTGCAAATATACCGAAGGTTATTGTTATGCTATTATCAGACAATAGTTGTCTTCATTTTTGCAAAATGATGTTATACTTTGCAAAAATTGCTAATTATTGACAATTATAATAGGTAAGATGATTGAGGAAAAATTTTCCACGTCTTACGCATGTACTATAAAGCACTCCGAAAGTTCCGTATATGTAAATTTTTCTTAAATTTTGTTTCAATGAAATTTGTAAGTTACATTTTTAAAGCCATAATATAGGTTTGTAACGAACAGCGCTAATTACTGTGAAATTTATAGCACAGTTTGACGTTTTATCTAAGCTTTATATCAAAAAAACAGAATATATTAATGAGACAAAATCTTATTTAATTATCAAATTGTTAATATAATTGTAAGGCGCAATATGTATTAAGAACGTCATCCTATATGCCTTTTTAATTTTTTTTTGTTACATATACAAAAAAAATTATTAAAAAAATAGCATGTATCCACTCTAATAGTATAAAAATTTACTATGATCAGATTAGTTAAGTTTTAAAAATTTTATACGCTTTTAACAAGTTATACTATACATACAGCCAATAATTTTTATATACAAACGATATTGCTTTCGTTTTTTTTGTATAAACCTTGGGAATTTTTTGATCCCAACAGGTCACATTTTTCGGTATAAGATTTTTTTTATATACTTAATTTGGATAATATATGTATATATAGTTTCCATCCGTAACCTTTTTTTGTAGTAAATAATTCTGAAATTATATAAAAAAAACAAAATATATTCAAGGCGGGTTTATATGACAGGACCTTTCTAAGAAAAACTTTACCGTTTGTTGAAAAATACAGTTGCCAGTGGCGAGGTCAGAAATTTTTATACCGGTAGGTAGTCAGTGTTTTTGATCCCGGATAAAAGGGAGAAATAAATGGGCCGAAATAAATGGGCCAAAAAAAAAGAGCCGATTTAAACAGGCAGAAAAATAAAAAAGCATAAATAAAGTTCCAAAACTACAAAAAAACCAATAGTCAAATACGCTGAATTGATAAGACCAAAACAGAAAGGGGCTACGCATAAAAAAGCAAAACACGGAACCTCTGTCATATAAAAGCGATAATGCACTCATATTTACAGTGTAACAACAAAAATCGTATAAAAGATGGGTTTCAATTAAAATAAACATGCTCAAAAGCAAATTAACTTACCATAAAGCATTTGCAAGAGCAAAAAAATAAGCCAATACAATCTTAAAATAAAATCGCAAAATGTTTTCACAGAAAAATTTTACAATGTAAAATATATAAGACATAGGATGAATGCCAAATGCCATCACTTAATTATTGTTTAATTCAATAATAAGGAGACGCTAAAATTTAAAAATATAAAATAAATAACAATGAACAATATCGACAAACAAAACAACACAAATAAGTAATATTTATTTTGTATATCTTGTAGTCTTGCAATAAAAAGAACAAAAAACTGTCGATTCATTCATTTAAAAAGCGCACTGCATCGATGCAATGAAGAACCGATTAGCAAGAGTTGTTTACCCGACAATACAAAACTTTACAAAAACCTATAAACTTATTTGAAGTTCTTACTCTTAAAATTCCGATTTATCAGTAAATACAAAAATTGAGATCCACGATGAACAAAAAATGTCTGTAATATAACAAAAAAAATATATTACTGTTAAACACATACAAAAGTATTTCAATCAATGCAAATTGTTATTGCCGAAGGCTACAAGAATACATTGAATTTCTTTACTTGCGAAATATTAAATCGACAAATAATAATGCTAAATTTTCTATGCAAAAACAATGACGTACCCTTGTGAGGATAGGAGGATATTGGAGACGCAAATCGAAGCTATCACAAGACAAGTAGATAAGATAACCTATCATAGCCCGTAAGAAGTAGAAGAACGTTGCGTAATTGCATTTGAAGGTGTATGGAAGCTGGGGCGGGTTTTTCGTATACAGTTGGAACATATGAATATTGCATATTTCCGACACTTTTACTGAAATTACAGACAAAACCGCATAGAAGAAGCAGCGGCGGACACAGGTCTACGACTATATGCAAAGAATGGCATGATAACCAACAAGTAGTGGCAACGCGCGAGAGATTAATAAGACATAGGTACGAAATGGCACTGCAAAGGCAAATACAGATCGTCGCGGCTTCGAGAGCATGGTCGCTCAAATGTTGACTGATGCATGGAGAAAGAGTGATATCCGGGCGAAACAAGGAACGATCCAGGACAAAGAGAGAACGAGAAAAAAGATAGAAAATCTAATAAGAAAATATTAAATGAACATAAAATGTTAGAAAAATTAGGATGAATATTTCACATTTATAAAAATGACAGTTAATGCAATGGAAAACAAGATAGGAAGGCCGACGATAATTATTGCTCTGGACGATAAACGGAATGACAAAAAAGACAAAAGCAGTGCACAGCACTAGAGTCAATTTTTTTTCTAACATTTAAAGAAGCTAGGATGAGAACTAATGCTTCGTTGCGACAGTCCAAATGATGAACAGAGTTTTTTTAATGACATCCAATGCAAGGAATCTGCATATCTTGGCAAAACAGTTTTTACAGGCAAAGCGAGATCACACCTAAAAAACATAAAACCACAGCTGAAGAATTGGAAGGAGTTCGAGATAATTATAATGGCGAAATAGTGAACGAGATAAAAGTGCAATAGGAGCAATGTATAAGGTGACTAGTAGACGACACCGTAGAACGGAGTATACGGCATATTCCTGTAGGATAAATAAACTCTTGAAAATGACGCAGGATATCCGATTACGAGGATTATTTAGTAAGCATTGATTTTTAAAGATAAACAAAAGAAGAAAAACCTCAAGTTACATATAGATATGAAGAATGTGATAAATTGTACCTAATATTAGATGTGTTAGATATAGGAAGCAACGAATACGAGCAAGACACGGGCGTGATAGACAAGCAGTGGCGTAGCCAGGAATAATTTTAGGATGGGGCACAAAAAAATAAACAAGCTGTAACGACAAAAAAATATTTTTTCTATTTTTGCTAAAAAATTTTTAAAAATTTTGAAAAATACAAATTTCTTAGAAATATATTTTTCCAGCATTTTGACGCCCCAAGAAAAGAACCCTTCCCCCTTAAATTTAGGCTACACTTTTTTTTCCAGGGGGGGACAAAGCCCCCACCTGCCCCTTATAGCTACGCCACTGTAGACAAGAGAATAAAAAAGAGTACAATAACTAGAGAAGGTACAGAGAGGGATATAGTCATTGGCATTAAATGTAGAAAACAAAACAAAAAACGAACAGAAAGCCAGGATATAACATTGATATTCAATGTATAGGATATAGGGCGAAGAGAAGTTACAGATATTTTGGTAGAATAGGGGTAACAGGGGTAGACAGACATCAAGATACGATGATAGGGACATAAAGAGAAAGAAAGAATCTTAACAGAGGAAAGGAAGTACGATTGAGAAATCTAGAGAGATGAAAAACTTCTGGGACAAAATGTGAAAGTGGGTTTTTTCGCACCGAAAAGCTAAATGCAGAACACCCACGGCCGGGGTCGATAATATATCAACGATACTCTACGATAACTTATTTGCCTTAGAAACGAATAAGCAAAGGAAGCACTTTTGGTAGGGAATTTTAGAGGTATTGGTGCGGCGAAAAAAAAAGCGTAAAATAAACATAGAAAAGGACAACCATAGCACAGAATTTTTTATAAAAATGGCTAAAATACAGGTTAAAAATTTACAGTAACTGCGGTTGTAGACACGGGAGCTTATTATTCCGTGATATCGAAAACAATGGCAGAGGATTTGAATATACCTGTGAGTATAGCATAGAAAACACGGTTAACAGTAGCAAACAATATTACGGTAACGACTCATAGAACATTACAAAAATTTGTATAAAAAAATCAATATTATAGTATACAAATGTGAGTTATTGGTATTGGATCAAGACCCACAATAAAACTTGTAAGGAAAAATAATCTTCAGAAGTATGTATTTGTAAAAGCTCTACGAGGACATAAAACAAGAACGTCAATCAATATGGATTCGCAAAAAAAAATTGTATATAGAATGTAGCAGATAGAGAAACTGTAAATGGGAAAAAATAATGAGAGACAGAGAGTGACGGCATGCGACGTACAGGAAAAAAAAATCGTGAAGGGACATGGTGCAATAGAAGTGATAAGACTAGGATATCACAAAGGATTAGTACATGAAAGGAAAGGATGTAGTAGCGGTAAAGAAAAAATAAAAAATGGGGTTTAATGCTAACAGGGCTGTGTAAACACAACGAATGGATGAATAATTTGTGAATGGCAAAAAAAAAGTAAAGGAACGGTGCATTTTTAAATTGGACAAGTCATAGATAAAATACTAAGCATACCAAGAGCAATGATGTACGAATAAGAGGTAAATATGTAAAAATGAAAGACATCATGTATGATGCAGTAATACAACAGACCAGAAGGGATGCAACACAAGTTAGACAACGTCATACGCTCGGAAGACTACAATTTTTATAGGACCAGCGGAAATGCCTGTAAGATACGG